>JAJPUD010012582.1:0-23189 GCA_023553655.1 Myrmecobius fasciatus | reverse complement strand
CAAGTAGTCATTCTTGGAGAGGAGAAAATGATTCTTTATTTCTTCCATGCGAGGAATTACCCACACAGCTCCAGAACAGCCCCTCATTTAACAAAAAGTCTTAAGAAAGTTCTCTGAGGATATTGAGAGCTTACATGTAAGCTAGTATGTGGCACAACCAGAGTTTGATCTCAGGTATTCTTGATTCTAATGTTGGTCCTATATCCATTATTCCATAGTGATTCACAAAACCCATTTATGGGTTTCCTATTTTTCAAATGAGGAAACAGTTTCAGAGATGGGGAATAACTGTTGTAAGTCACAAAGTTGATGTGGCAGCTGGAACTCAAATCCATGTCTTCTGATTCTAAGACCAATATACTTTCTATTATGACAAGTGGGATATTTCTTTCTTGAGAGAGACATACAGATGACAACAGATCAATACTGAGCTAAAGAACAGGAAAGATGAGGGAGGTTGCACCTGATGAGCTTTGCTTTTCTTATTTGAATTAGAGAGGTCCTCTGCTGTGTCAGTAATAGAGGCAGAATACTGCATTTTCGGAGGTCAGAGAAACTTTAAAATAGCTTCTGAGAGTATGTTAGGAATAAATAATATGATTGAGCAGCATTGAAGAATTACTTAAGGTTTGAGAATCACAAGTTAGTTCATCCTGTTTCTATAATTTACATTAGTCTGAGTAAAGGAATGGAGAAAGCAGTTGTTGGCAATGATCCAGGGTTAGATTTTGACACAATATTGACTAAAATGTTCTATCTGGATTGAGTGTGACCAGAGTGCTAATGGATTAGAAATTTTCCAATAATCAGATGATGTTTGAGTGCAGACAATTGTTTTAGTGACATTTGGGGAATGGGCAAGTGGAAGGAAAAAAAGATAAGATATGAATGAGGTAGGGAATTTTAAATTCACGTTCAAGATTTTAGAGATGTGATATTTCACATTATGAGGCTTATGTTATGACATGATTTGTGTATGAACTATGCAGACTGGAGATGTAGGTATGAAGCCCATGAGATTGAAGGATCTGAGATTATCAACTGGATACTGAATTTTTGATTCAATAAAAATGGAGAGAAAAAATATGAATTCTATTCTAATGTCTTCTGAGCAGGTGGATAAATATCTAATTTGAGGATAGACAATAGTAACAGTGATTTGATAAGCATGTAGTTAATGTAAACTTTAAATGATTAGAAACATAAAAGAATGGTTATCCTAGAATTAAGAAAAAGGAGAACTGAAGTTGTCCTCTCTTCAGTCAGGAAAAAATGGAGTTGAGGTTTGTAAAGGAAGAGGCAACAGAGGGGAATGCATTATCTTCAGGGGGAAGCTTAGTTTCCATAAGGGCATGAAGTTAAGAGGTAAAAGGTTTATAAATGAAAAAGAAAAATTCAAAATAGAGTAAAATCCCCACAAAGTACTCAAAAAGAAAATTATAGACAATAAGTGAGATGACATCTATGCTTATCTTAGGTATTAGAAAATATTGTTTGGTGATAGTAAAGAAAGAATGAATTTAACTACATAATATAGGAGGTATATAGGGGGGCAATAGACAGATATGGCTTACCTTAATAAAGTAAATACAATATATTAAATATTAATAAATATATTAAACATTTTATTATATTTAAAATACAAAAATGTTAAATCTTACATATATTAAAATCCAAAAATATTAAATATAGAAATCATTTTTTCAATCTTATTCTTGATTAAGGACATCATATATACCAGTTTTTGTACATAATTAATTGTCAGTAATATAATCTATTTACACTTACTATATATCTCTCCATTTTCCTTTAACTCACAGTCTTTGGAATCTTTGGAGATGGTAGTATTCTACAATTTACATATCTATAGTATCATCTGAGAAATAGGGGTGTCAGAAATTTGGGTTCTTGTTTCAGAGAGGAGTTGGTAGTTCATGAAAGCTCTGGGAAATTTTCCAAACATAAGATAATCCATTTTCTATTTAAATGACTAGAATCTGCAATGTCTCCTCAACATATATGTACTGATACAATAGTTTTGCAGGATGTCCATGAACTGGGATCTAAATAACAGGCAATCTCAATCTGGAAATTCGAGTTTTCTTGAAAATGTATAATTAAGCTGAACTCTCTAATAATTATGGATCTCATTTAGGAGGTTCTATGGTTTTCTGGGACTTTATGTAATTAACCCACTGTTACCTACCAACTGAATAATCTGGATAGTCTCACCAACTTTCGTGTCCATTAAGGGAAATAAGCCAATTCAACTTCACTACACTGTCATTGTATATGAGGTAATAATGCTATAGTTACACATTTATTTATTATAGGAAGATGTTATGCTTCAATTTTTATTCTCTGGGACCATTTTAGCTTTTCATTTCCTCAGAATTAAGTTATCTTTCAATGACATTATTGATATAAATGAGTACACTGTTCTTCCAGTTCAACTTATTTCATTCAGTATCTGTTAATACATATTTTTCCATGTTGTCTAAATTCCTCATTGTCATCATTTCTTAACATACACTATCAATAAAAATTAAGTGCCTTCTATGCTAATGTGCTAACACTTGGTATACAAAGGAAGACAAAAGAAGAATAACACAAAAAAGGAAACTAAAAAGTGGTGAAGGATGGAAAGTTCTCCTTGTGTGTCTAGATAAAGTCCAGAGAAGTACAGTTAAATGGAAATTGATGATCCTTCTTAAATGAAAACTCTGGGAGGACCTCCACTGTTTACCTTTCCCCCTCTTCAGTCAGATACAGGCCCTATGGACAGAGGCTACTGAAGAGGTGTGAATTTCAAAGTTATTGTGATCTTGAAAGATAATGAGATTCTAGAGGACATGTTGAAGTTCAGAGCAGTGCAACTTGATGGGCAATAATACAACATATGACAAGATCCATCAAGTTGATGGATAGTTTTCAACAATTTGCCATCTGATGAGTACCAACTTAGTTTCCCTGTTTTTGCTACCATAAAAGTACAACTATTAATATTTTGGGATATACTGGACCTTTCTGTTTTTTATTTCTTTAGGATTCATCACTGGGTCAAAATTTAAGAGTAATTTTCTTAGATGAGCTTTTTTTGGATAATTCATATTGTTTTCTTTTGAAATATATTTATTTTATTTTTAACCACAAAATGACTTTTAACAGAAAAAAAAGATAATTTTACATAAGTCCATAGAATTATATTTCATTTAGCTTTCTTTTCTTTTTAACCTACTAAATTGAACCAGTAGCTTTTAAAACTGTCTTGTTTATCTGCTCTTCCCCCCCCCCATCTTTCTTCTCTTCTTTTTCCAAATTGTTTCTCTTCAGCACAATGGTATGAAATTAGAGCTCAACCAAACTGTTACCGTGACTGTTTTTGTACTACCCTTACAACATTGAATCTTTCTGTAGTTTGTCATTTTCATCAATTTTGAGGGTATATGGGGCAGCTAGATGGCACAGTGGGATAGAGCACCAACCCTGAAGTCAGGATTACCTGAGTTCAAATCCAGCCTCAGACATTTAACACTTCCTAGTTTTGTGATCCTGGAGAAATAATTCAATGCCAATTTCCTCACCAAAAAAATAATTTTTAAGGGATGAGATGAAACCAGTCCTTCCCTATTTTCATAGAATCACAAGATTTCAGAAATGGAAGGTACTTCAGAGGTTATCTGTTTCAATCTGTGCTTGTGTTGTAGCCAGCACAGCAAATGGGCTAGTGGCAGTTGAAAATAAGGGTTGCTGCACATTTAATGAGAGAAATCATGTTGCTTATGTATCTTAGAACAATATGTTGCTATGAAAAACATTGTTCTGTAACCAACCATGGTTTCTGTTTTCTATGATCTAAATCTCTGAAGTATGTTGTTAGTATCTAGGGACTCAATCCTATTTAAAGTTCACAATGCCCCAGTAATTATACCAGGACCTTATGTTACATTGAACATTTACTCAGAAAAAAATAGAAAGAAAAGATGTAGTTCATGTGTTGTTTTTGGTAGAATTACATTAATTTCTATTTTAGCTTCTAGTTCCTTGATTGATATGTCTGTAACCACTGTTCAAAATCAAGTAGTTCAAATTAATTGTTTGCATGAACTTACTCTGAGCATCTCTAAATAGTTTGCTATACAGAATAAAATTAATAAGGAGTTTTATGAAGGTATAAATCAATTAGAGGAGAATGTCCCTTAAATAGGGTAAGAAGTGGAAATATTGAGGATTAGACAAAGATTGGTGTGTGATTACAGATTCATTAGGTTGTGTATCATTAATAAGGAATACAAGTCAGAGTGGGATTGGGATAAAATTAGAAGTCACTTTAATGGATTATGGGGAAATTCAAATGTTACACTGGATATTGAAGATCTTCAAAAGATTGCTGATATGTTAGATAAAGAATCACATGAAAATCTAGAACCTGACCAGACTGCCCAAACAAATGCTGATAGGATTGAGAGCATAAGAAACATTCAGGGCCATTGGGCATGAAATTCAACTCATAGCATTTGCTGTAATGTTGCTCATATGTATCTATCTGTGGACCTACTCTGGTAGACTGTTTTTTGACCATAATTAAAAGGATTGTGGAGAATGTCCACAGGCAGGATATCGGACTTCAAACCTTGAGTGCACCTCAACAAACAAAAAAGGGGGACATGTAGAGAACTCCCAGGAAGCTATAAACTTCAGTAACTGGGATATTCCCCTCCTCCAAAGATTAATCAAGAGTGCATTTAAGCTGGAAATCATGAGGTCCTGGCACAATTACTGGGGCATGATGAACTTTAAATAAGATTGAGTCCCTAGAAACTAACAACATGCTTCAGAGAGTTAGGTCATAGAAAACAGAAACCAGGGTTGGTTACAGAAAAATGTTTTTCATAGTAGCATATTGTTTTAAGATATAGAAGCAACATGATTTATCTCATTAAACGGCTTTGTTGAATTATCAGCAACCCTGTCTCCTTATTTTCCCCACCACTAGCCCGTTTGTTGTGCTGGCTACAACATTTTTAAAGATGAAATCCCTTTATGATATCTCCTTCACTATTGTCATCTAGTTTCTACCTAAAGACTCCTTATTCAGGAAAATCCATGACCCCCCTCAGGCATTCCATTTTACTTTAAGCAAATTCTAATCTTTAGAGAACTCCTTACATTGAGCATAAATTCTTCTCTATAACTTCAATCCATTGTTCCTATTTTTGTACTAGGGAGACTAAAAATAAATTGGATCCTTTCTGACCTACGACACTTGAAGGCAAAAATCATGCTCTCACCTAAAATGGTCTAATCTCTAGACTAATGTCTGCATTTTGGTTTTTCAACTGATTCTTGTATGATATGATTTCTAGCTCCTTCCTTACCATCTTGGTCATCCTGTTCTAGTCATATTCCAGGTTGTCATCTTCCTAAAATGTGGCTCCAAAATTGAACCATAGTCATCTCTATGAGCCTAACAAAGAGCATAATAAGACCTAATCTAGACCTAGTTCACTCTAGACATTGTATCTCTTCAGTAGTTCAAGGGCAGTCAGAAAGAAGCAGGATTAGACCTTTTTTGAGGCAATCTTGGTTAAGATTGCTCAGGGTCCCACAGCTAGTCATTTTCTGAAGTCAAATTTGAATTCAAATCCTCCTGAATTCAGAGCTAGTACTCTTATTTACTGCACCACCTAGATGCCCCTTTTTATGAGAGGTAAGAAAAATGACCAGCGTGTCAAAGTGTAGGCTTTATGTAGAAAAAAATTTCCTAATAATTAGTTATTCAGAAGTAGAATGGATGCATCAGGAGATTGGGGCTTCCCTATTACTAAAAGTCTTCAAGCAAAGACTGGATGGTTATTTGTTGGATATGTTATAGATGGGATTCTTATGTATCTATGGATTGGACTAGATAGCCCCCCACCCCTAAAAAAATCAATTGCATCTTCTTTGCAGTAAGCCCTTAGACTATTTCTTTAATTTGCTTTTGTAAATGGAAATAAGATTTACCTGCCATAACCTTTTCTTGAAGATACATTAATTACATTTCCTTATTTAATTCATAAAAATGATTTATTTTATGATATTTTCTAGAAATTTGTCAAGATTGAGCCTACAGTTAGCAGACTCTACTCTCTATCCTCTTTTGTAAAGTAGAATGACATTTGTTTGTCTTTACTCCTATGGCTTCTTTCCATTTCACCCCAGTTTTTCAAAGATTGTTGATAATTTAGCCATCATATCTATCAGATCTTCCAAAATCCTATGTAGTACATCTACTCCTAGTGACTTGAACTAATTATTGGCAATCAGATATTCTGTTACTAATTCCATACTTATTTTGGGCTTCAGCTCTTTTAAAACAACTTTGTTCTTTCATTCCTAGTCTGAAAATCATCCTCTTTAGAAAAGAAAACAGAATCAAAATAAAAGTTGAATACTTGTTTCCACTTTCCATCATTTAATTTCATTATCTCCTCTACGATAAGTCCTAGATCTGCTCTTTCTTTTTTTTCTTCTTCCCCCAAAAGAGCTAAGAAATATTGTTTTCATTAATATTCAGAAGCAGCACAACTTCATTCAGAAATTTAATGTCCTTAGAATATTTATTATAGGTCTTTACCATTCTTTAGCATCCATTCTCTTTTAATTTGCCTTCATTTTCAAATTTTGTGCATGTCTTTTAAAAAAAACTTATCTGGTCAGAGGTTCATAAGCATCTTGAAAATTCTTTAGGCAACTCTGTTTTCTTCCTCATTGGAATTATTTCTATTTGTTTTGTTCTTCCTTATTTTTGTTCTGCTGGTAATACAGTGGATGGTGTTCTAGGCCTGGAGTCAAAAAGATATGAGTTCAAACCTAGCCTATGAGCTTGGACAAGTCACTGCTCTTTTTTCTCCCACTATAAAATGTGAATAATAATAGCATTTACATCCCAAATTGTTTATGGGTATAATCACAATGGTTATGAGGATCAAATGAGAAAATGTTTGTAGAACTTGTGTTTGTATAAATGTGCTTAGCACATAGAGGCAACAGTAACAATGATGATTCCCTTCCCTCTACCATTCTCCTTGTTCTGATTTCTCTGAAAAAGCTTTAAGTCATTCTAAACTTATGTTTTCTGAACTCTGAAATCTGTTATCCCCAAATTTAAAGTATTGTCAAAACAATACTGAACTTTTCTCTCTATCTTCTAAGATAGATTAATTATATCATCTCAAAAATCTTATCATTTTTCTTTAAGAAATAGATCCTCAGGGCAGCTAGGTGGTACAATGGAAAGAGCACCAGCCCTGAAGTCAAGAGGACCTAAATTCACATCTAGACTCATGCACTTAACACTTCCTAGCAGCATGACCCTGGGCAAATCACTTAACCCCAATTGCCTCAACAAAAATTAAAAAATAAAAATAAATGGAAATAAGTCTTCTCTGTTGATCAAAATTAGGTCAGAATAGCAATTGCCCTTATTGCAATTAGGCAACTTAACAAATTAAATTTTCAGAAAAGTCAACCAATTACTATTTTGTTACTTGCAGAGAGTGGTGGATAGTTGAATTGCTTCATTGCTACTAATACCTCTCTGGCCTACTTTTACAACTTTTTTCCCCAAAGTACTTATCCCTAATGGCTGCAGTATGCCTATTGGCCACCAGAAGGCAAAATTATAGACTCCTCCCCCTATTTCTAAACTCTATGAAAGGAATGCCAAGATAGTTTTACTTAAGTCCTCCCCTCTTCCCTTACTAGTCAGGCCCCAAAGTAATCAAGGCTCCTTATTAATCAGACAGTAACTCAGCAGAAGAATAAATGAATCATAGAGCTTAGACTGGCAAATGAAAGATTCTGCCCAAGCTAAAAGAAATTCTTTGTTTGCAAGATCTTAGAAGTGGAGAATTTTAAATTAACTAAAGCATAACTCCAGGTCAAATAAAAATAATTTTTTTCTTCTACCCTTGAATCTCCTGAAGCCCCTTTTTCTACTCTCCCCCCACTCCTCCCCTCCCCCCGCTGATCCTGTTCTAATATCCAATGTTGGATTATCATTACACTCTTTCTCCTCCACGACAATTCCCAAATTACAAATGCATCTCTGAATATATTATTTTCCTTCCTAAAATATAAGTTCTTTGAAGGCAGGGCTTGTTTCATTTTTCAAAGTGCATCCCAAGCAGTTAGTATAGTATCTGGATCATAGCTTTTTTGGTGATTAATTTTGCATTTCGCTTCCCTGGCTTTTTACCTTCTACAGTATTATTTTTCATTGATTTTACTCATTCAATGAATTTTAAATTTTTGCCATTTCTTCTCTAAGATTTTTATTGCTGACTTTCTGCTCTTAAATTCAGGGTGAGTCATAACTAATACTTCAGATTCAAATTCAAATTCATTGTTATTTCTTTTCTCTACAGGACATACCTTTGAGTGTGTGGCAGTCTCACTAGCTCTTTTTACTCAGTATGGGATAATTATGGAGAGATGACTGAGTCATTGAAACTGACCTTTTGGAGGGATCAGTGGCAATTTCTTTATTGGGACTTTGGAGGAAATTTCAATGTGTTCCTTGGATTACATTCTTTATATATAATACCTATTTAAATCTTCCTGCATTTGAAAGTCCAAGAAATCCCAGTAAAGGTTGGAATCAACAAAACCCTATAAATTATAGTTATGTTAATTCAGTAAAGTAGTATTATAAAAATTAACCACACCCTTTAATCCATATAACACTTAACCATAAGATTTACTAGTTAAATTGAATGATAGTTCCACTTCTCTGTAGACCTAGAAGTCTAAGACCATAAGTATGTCTAATGTTACTTTTTAGTTTAATGTGAAAGGTGCTATCTGGAGATAACAACAGGCTAGTTAAGAGAATCAAAACATTTCTCAAAATGATTCAAAGACACAGAAACCATTGCAATATCAAAATAGATAATTAGTGAAACTAAATGGGTTGATATATGTGAACAAAATAAAATTATCCTAGGAATATTTTGAGGCCTATGTTGTAAATATGATATAGTTTTATAAATGTCAATGTAGTTATTGAAAAATTATTATATTCATGAAGGCTTTATAATGCATGATATTTTATTTAACTAGTATATTAAGCTAATGTTTTCACAATGTCTATGTGTGAGGCAGATATAAAAAATAAATATCACATTTTAATCTTTCATAAGCAGTGAGTTACATAGAAACAGATTTCGTTTGGGAAATATTCTATTTCTATTTCTTTAAATATTAGTGGCTGTTTTATAATAATGACTTCATTTTTATATGTTAATAAATACCAGTGAGATGATACAGAATTAATAGACAGAGAGTTCATAAAGGTATAAAATATGTTATTACATTATTAGTTGAGCCTGTGTCAATCCTAAATTTATGGCCTGCAGCTGTTAGGTGACAGAAGCATCAACTTTCACAGGAATTTGTAGTGTGGTTAGATAATTAAAGAAAATAGGAAGTATTCTGAAGAATAAAATTAAATGCAGATATATGTCATGTATTTTCAGTTTCATGTAAGCATCAAATAAAATAAATTTCATCCATAATAAAAGATGAAGAACCTTCTTAGATTTGGCATTGATTTATTTTTTACAATTTATCATAAAATTATGTTATTCTTCACTATTTTAAAAAATTATGTTGCTTAAAAATTGGCTAGAATAACTTGTTATTTAAAATTGAAAGGCTTTTCCAGTTGTTCACTGAAGAAAACCATACACACCCAGAAAGAGGGACATGAAATATGGACCACAATGTAACATTTTCATGATCTCTATTGACATTTGCTTGCATTGTGTTGCCTTTCTCTGATTCTTTTTTTTTTCTTGTAGATAGGATTTTTCTTGCATAACTTCTCAAGCATTTCAACATTATTAACATGTAGTGGACTTCCTGCCATCTAGGGGAGAGGAGGGGACTGGGGGTAAAATTTGTATTGGAAAGCTTTGTAAAGATCAAGGTTGGGGAACTACCCATACATATGTTATACAAATAAAAAGCTTAAAATAAAAAAAATTTGCATCAATATTCATTAGGGAAAAAAAATTGAAAGACTGAACAAAAATTTTATTTGCTCTTTATTAACAATACATAGCCACCGATGTCTTAACATGCATAATTTTTTTTACATCATGACTAATAATGATAGGTATAATGTTAAAAGTTTTCCACCTCATATATTAATAATTTTGATTTCAAGGGATATAAGGCAAATATTTTATCAATAAAATTTAAGGAGTATCCTAAGATAATTATTTTTGTGGTAATATTCAGTTTTTGTGAAACAAAAAAGTAGGAAGTATTTTTCATAATGATTCACATTTATATAGCACTTTATGGTTTGCAAATTACTTTGTAATCATTATTTTATTTAATCCTCACAACCCTTGAAGGTAGGTACAATTATTATCCACATTTTACATATGTGGAAATGGAGCCAAGTAAAAGTAAAGTAGGTCATATTAATAGTGTCTAAGGCTAGATTAAAATTCAGGTCTTCCTGACAACAGACCCAGCACTCAATTCACCATATAACCTATTAGCATTGAAAAGTCACAATGTTTAAACTTTTATTTATTACTTTGAAGTTATATTTCATAAGATGTGGTCATCTGTAGCTCTACAAATGGGAAAAATAAGCTTTTTTCCCCCTTCAATAGATTGAAGATTACTTTGAAGGTTATGTAAAACTATCCTCCTCAGCATTGCTCAGGGATTACAAGTTGATTTTGTAGGAATGCTGTTTTTCTTTTTATTGGCACAGTTAAAGCTGCGTGTTGGAAGTGGTGCCTAAACAATTTCAAATGTGGTGAGAGCTGTTTATGTCACTGAGTAAAATTAGATGTGTCTCTTGCCAATAGCAGGGATGAAATGTAAGACATAGCCAAATATGTGAGTGTTCTTTCTTCCAGTGATAGGGCGGGACTTAAAATACCTTCTACTCCAATTTTGAAAGCGTTAGAAAAGTTTCAGGCATTTTATCTTTGGTTGAAATCAAGTTGGTTGTAGTTATTTCACCAGTGTGCCTTTTTAACATATATAAGGTAAGTTATCAAGTATCTTCTTTTGAGTTTTGTCTTAGGTTTTTAATGTGGAAAAATCTGTGAAGGACTACATAAAGACAAAATTTTTTTTTTCTGAAACAGATCGAGAACATTTCATTATGCTAATAACCTGGTAGTAATCCTCTGTAATAATTTAATTTCTACTATCAGCAGGATAGTATCACAGATTTTGTAATCTATCAATACAAGTATGGACTTCTAAAATATCCTAAGTAACAGATAATTTCATTTTGTAAAATGCAGCTATCATGCTTTTATTTTGTGTTGCTATGTATTCTTTCCATAACTTTACTACATTAAAGCTAAATTCTTACCATTTCCACTTCTAAATTTATAATCATCGTTTATCCTATTGGAGTATATTTTTCCTCCTTTCCATGGATGTTTATTTTAATATAGGAAATTATCAGGATAAGGCTGCCTGGGATGTTTTACATATTAACCAGCAGAAAGCTCCACAAAAAAGAAAGTAAAACATTTCCTATCTATTCTTAGAGTAGAAAAGAAGAAATTTTCACCCTAGAAACCTGAACAGAAGACTATATACAGTTCAATCTTTTAAGTCAAAAAATAAAAATAAAATAAAAGCCATACATTTCCTTCTAGCAGCACAGGAAAGAGGGGAAAATATTATAATTTTTAAAACTTCTGCCTAAAAAAGTTTCTCTTTTAAAAAAATATGGAATGTGGTTATTGGAGAGCGCAAGTTTGTAAGATTCAGAGATAACATTAAGAAAGGAAAACTATAACTCAGCTGTCTTGATAATCATTGCCAGCTGTTTGAAATGGAAAAATAAAGCCAAGAAAATTGTTTTATTTCTTTCAAAATATTAAGCTTAAGACATTTTTCTTAGTTTATTAGAATTATTTTGCAAAGAAATGAGCTAAAAAGACAGACTTTTTCAAACTAATGGTAATTGTGTCAGTATTAAAATAAAGGGATAGAAAAGCTTTGTGAATTATTGGATTTGCTTATTTTTTAAAGGCTAAATGAAAAGTAGAACTGAATACAAAATGTATTTAGATATTAAATCCCCTACATTGTTTTAAAATGCCGTAGCAGCTAAAGTCATCTTGTGACTGGAAGGCAAACATATGGCTAACAGCTTAGCAATCAAGGACCTGAGAGTGTGGAAGATGTACCTGCAGAAGATGTGCCTGCAGGCAATTCCATTCCAGGGGTAAGGAATGAGAGCAGAGTATATGGAGGATTCAGAAGCAATAAATTGTAGACTCCCCTCTAGTCATCTGTTCTTCCCTTTTCTGAAATAGCAAAGTATAAAACTGTGAACAAGTTGACCATAAAACTAATAGGGAGTGTTTGGGACTGTCTCTTGTTTTCTGCTTTTATCCTTTTATAACTGTCCTCTGTCTCCTTGTGGAGATGGTTGAAACTTTGGACATACAAAGGGTGTCCCTAATTTGCTCAAGGGAGACTAGCATACAGAATATCATCCAGCTTTCAGATACTATTTTTCCAGGGGTCAACATAGCATGTTGGGAATCACCAATGCAGAGCATATACCAATGATGAAAGAGTGCTTTCAAGAAAGTGACATAAATTTTAAAGTCCTATACAAATCTGTAATATTAAAATTTTCAGACTTAGAAACCTGATGCATGTGTGAATGCCTGAACAAGATGCTATCCTTCTCCCAGCCATAGCAAATGCTGCAGCAATTTAGGACCCTGTCTTTGTACCCCATGTTCCAGAGGAAGAGCTAGCCCCTCCCATTACCTTAAAAAAAGAATTATTGGCATTTTATGTTATGGACCCCTCTGGTAGTCTGTTGAAGTCTCTAGACCCCTTCTCAGATTTTTTCTAAATGCATAAAAAGCACATAAAGTTATAAAGACAGTCATTTGTATTAAAATATAGTTGTCAAATGATTTAAAAAAAAACAAGTTCACAGACTCCATGTTAAGAATTCCTGCAACAAAATATGTACCAGCAATTGGGTAACCAGTTGTAGAAGAAGCAAATGTGTGTAGCTCCACAATCATATCTGCTTCATTTGACCACATCTACCCAGCCTCCAGGATTATTTGATATTCACTGTTTTCCTGCTAGTTTCCAGAGAGAGACTAGTGAAAAAACCTGTTATTTCTAGGGAATTGTGAATCAGCATTTGAAATGCAACCACTTCCATTTGCCTATGATCTAGCAAGAAGGTTATTTATTATTGGGGATTTGGTATAGACTAGCTAGACTGGATAGTTTTTATGGAAAAACTGCTGGTATATTTGTAGAAGCCTAGACATCTCCTGAGTCTGTTCACTGCTACCACAATGCACATACTATGATGATGAGAATCCAGCAATAGGACCCACCCTTTGTGGATTGCACTAATGAGTTTTAACAGTTGTGAGTAATCTTGTATTGACAAGAAGATTCTAAACAAAATATTTAATTGAGATCTTGATGAGGAACTAAAGCACCAAATAGCCAAATGTTACTTCCTAGTGAGTTTTAATTGAGTAAGGAGTGCAAATGAGCATTTAGAAGAGCACAAGTGATTGAAGAAATAAATCCTGGGCTTAGATGAGGACTCATCTAAGAATCAAGATAGGAAATTGAAAAAAAGAAACTGAATCTGTGCATGTAAGGTACTTCAGTACCCCCGATTCAGCATTTATGACCCATTGATAGGTTATTTTTCCGTAGACCCATCAGCCCATTTTTTTCCTAGTCTCATCAGGAATTCTCCCACAAGAAAAATATCTCTAAGGAATGAAAAACAATTGAGACATTTCTATCTTTTATATTCTTTTGCCCTTAATGTAGTGGGATCTCTGGATGAAAGAGTATGGACAATTTAATTATTTCTTAACATGATTCTAAATTGTTTTCAAAATTGCTAGACCAATTCACAATTCTACCAACAGTGCATAAATGTGTCCATCTTTTCATAAATGGTACAACATGAACGTCTGTCATTTTTGCAAATTTGATGGTTGTAAAGTGAAAATGCAAAATTGTCTTAATTAGCATTTCTCTTATTAGTCATTTGGAGCAGTCTTTCAAATGACTGTTAAAAATTTATGACAACAACTATTCATAGCTTTCAATTACTATCAATTTAGCAATTGTTTTTGGTCATATATTTGTTATTTTTCCATCTTTATTATATGTATCTTTTATATATCTATTTGTTTGCTTTATTCCTCATTGGAGGTTAATTTTTTTTTTAGAAAAAGCATAGTTTTGCCTTTATTTGTATCTAAAACATATAATATAGTTACTCACTACATACTAAATAATTCATAAATGCTTGTTGATTTTTCAATATCAGATACTTCTTAGAGATAGTGGATGCAAATAATTTTCCAATCTAAAATTTTTCTTTATATACTAGTTGTACTGATTTTGTTCATTCAAAAGCTTCTCAACTTCATGAAATCATAATTATTTTATTTATCCTGCACTTTCATTAAATACTATCTATTTTGAGCACCTCTGACTTTTTTTTTTTTTGCTGAGGCAATTGGGCTTAAGTGACTTGCCAAGGATCGCACAGCTAAGAAGTGTTAAATGATCAAATCTGAACTTAGGTCTTCCTGGCTTCATGGGCTGGTGCTCTATCCACTGTGCCACCTAGCTGCCCCACCTCTGACCTTTTTTGTTTAAGAACTCTATCCTCATCCTTCTTCCACAAGTCAGAGCAGTGAAAAATACCTAATATCTTTCTCTTCTAATTGTTTAATGTTATGACATTGTTTAAGTCAAATATGAATTTTGAGTTTATTATCGTATTTGATGTAATATATTGTTCTAAAACTTAATTTTTCTTACTTTCCAGTTTTCCCAGAACTACTTTTTAAATAAAAAGTTCTTCCCCAAATAATATATATTCATTGAATTCAATTGTTTCTGATTTTTTCCTTGTTGAATCTGTCTTTTCTTTTGATCTCTTTTTCTATTTTTAATCAATACCAAAGTTTATAGATATTTGCTACCCCTGGAAAGTATAACTATCATATTATAGCTCTGAAATTTGTATGCTTCCTTTATTTGTTTTAATTGACCTTAAGTGTCCTGCTCTTTTAATTTTTTTTAAATGTATTTTTATTACTTTGTGGCTGACCCTTTAAATTTTTGCCTTGATAATTTGATTAGTGCAGCACTAAATCTCTAAACTAATTTAGAGAGGATCATCATTTTGATTTTATAGACATCCAACTATGAACAATGAATATCCCCCTGGAGTTTTATTTTTCAGTATTTTTTTTATTACTTTAAGGAACATTTTGTGATTTTTATTGATATATGTCATGGTAGAGTGTATATTCCTTGGTAAATTGACTCCCAAGTCAATCTTGCAGTTATTTTGAATATGAAATGGGTTCTTCAAATACTAAGTGATGTCATTTAACTTTGATTAGAAACTACTTGTAAAGACATGTAAGAATATAAAACAAAACAAGAAATAGTCTCTACTGTTAAGGAGCATGCTCTCTATGGTGAATAAAATGTATGTACATATTCCCTGCTATAGCATTCTGAAAGTCAGAGAACCTGAGTTCACATCTGTCCTCTGATACTGCCTGTGTGGCTGTAGGTAACTTAACTAACTTTCCCTTTCATCAGTTTCCAATTCATAAAATGGATGTGATGGGGTGTGATTAGATGTTTTCTGAGATCCCTTCTATCTTAAAACCTATAACCCTGTGATAGATTTAGGAAGGAGAGGGCACTAACAATTTAGGAGGTGAGGAATAACTTCATAGAGGAGAAAATATTTGACTTCAAACTTGAAAGATCCCAGAAATTCTGAGGAGAGGAGAAAAAAGGGGATAGATTTAGTTACAAATGGATGATCTGTATGAAAGCACAGATTCAGAAGATATAAAATTTCCCCTGAGAAGTGCTTTTGGTATGTTGTCTCATTATTGTCATTCCCTTGGATGAAATTATTGATTGCTTCTTATTTATATATATATTCAATAAAAGGACAGGGAAAGATCTAAGCAATATATATAATATATAATCTAATTCTAAAAAATGAGTGGGTCAAGAAACAAATCATAGAAGCAATCAATTTTCTCCCAAGGTCTATCATATATAAATTTTTTAAGATTCTATTAACCTACCTGGCTTCTTTCTATTAACCTATGTAGATTTATTTAATTCTGAGAGGGGGAAGTTTAAATCCCCACTAGAATAGTTTTACTGTCTACTTCCTGTAACTGGGTTATTTTTTTTTCTCTAAGAATTTGTATGCTGTACCACTTGGTACAAAAACAACATGTAGTTTCCTTTATTTTCTCTTTTAATTAGATTTTTTTACTTTTGCTTTATGTGAGATCAAAATTGTTACCCCTGCTTTTTAATTTTTTGTTTTGGCTGAAGCATAATAAATTCTGGTCCAGCCTTTTACCCTTACTCTGTATGTGTACCTCTGTTTCAAATATGTTTCTTGTAAACATATTGTAAAATTCTAGTTTATAATGCCCTCTGCTATTTGCTTCCATTTTATGGGAAAACTCATCCCATTCACATTTACAGTTATTATTACTAGGTCTCTATTTTTCTCCATCCTATTTTCTCCCCTGTATACACTTTTGTCCTCTTTCCACCTTGTGCTCCTTAGTAGTGTTTTGTTTCTAACCCATCCTGCCTTCCCTTCTATCACCCCTCCTCTGTCCTTTAACCACTTTTTCCTAGTGTTTCTGCCCTGTCTTCTATCTAGTCCCTCCCTTTCCCCCCTTTCTCCTACTTCCTTACAAGATAAAATAAATTTCTTTTTTTCTAGTAAATTTATTTATTTTTAATACACAGGAACAAATTTCTATACCCAGCTGAGTGAATATGTTATTCCCTCTTTGAGCCACAATTGATGAGATCAAGTTTCAGACAATTCTTATCCCCTTCCCTTCTTTTTCTCGATTGTAATAGATTTCTTGTGCCTTCTTCATGTGATCTAATTTATTCCATTTAACTCATTTTCCCCTTCTCCACTCTTAATGTTTTTTTTCTCTGATAATTATCACATCAGAGTTAATTGATAGCCATACCCTCTGTCCATGTATACCCCTCTAATCACACAATTAAAAGATACAGTTCTCAGAGGTTACAAATATAATTTTCCCATCTAATTATGTAAACAGTTTAATCTTTAAATAATGTTTTTTCTTTTCCTGTTTACCTTTCATATTATCAAAGTAAAATCAAATTATACCTACATTCTCTAAGTATACCCATAATAGAAATATAGTTCTCAAGAGTTCTTTCCTTTTTACCTTTTTATGCTTCTTTTGAGTTCTGTGTTTGGCAGTAAATTTTTTTTTCAGATCGGGTCTTTTCATTAGAAATAGGTGAAATTTGCCTATATCATTAAATATCCATCTTCTTCCCTGTAAGATAATGCTCATTCTAGCTGGATAGCATATTCTTGGCTGTAATCCAAGTTCCTTTGCCTTTTGGCAAAGGCCCTTTGATCCTTTAAGTTGGAAGCTGACAGATCTTAGAGTGATTCTAATTATGGCTCCTCAGTATTTGAATTGTTTCTTTCTAGCTGCTTGCAATATTTTTTCCTTGGTCCGAGAGTCCTGAAATTTAGACACGATATTCCATGGGGATTTGATTTTGAGGTCTCTTTCAGGAGGTGATTGGTGAATTCTTTCAATGGTTATTTTACCTTGTGATTCTAAAACATTAGGGCAGTTTTCTTTTATGATTTCTGGTAAGATAGTGTCTAGGTTCTTTTTTTCATCATGGCTTTCAGAAAGTCCAATAATCCTTAGATTGTCTCTCCTAGATCTATTTTCCAGGTCAGTTGTTTTTCCTAGGAGATATTTCATATTTTCTTCTATTTTTTCATTTTTTGTTTTTGTTTGATTCTTGAACTCTTATTGATTCATTCACTTCCATTTGTTCAATTCTAACTCTCAGTGTATTATTTTCATCAGTTACCTTTTTTAGCTCTTTTTGTAATTGGCCAATTTGTTCATTGCATATTTTTTTCCATTTCACTAATTTTGTTTTTCATTGAATTGGTGTCTTTTTCATATCTCTTTTGTAGGGCATTATATACTTCTTGCAATGATCTCACTTCATTTTCACATTTTTTTTTCTGTCTTTTGAGATACTTTATGCAGTCTTCCAGGAAAGCCTTGTGAAATGGGGACCAGGTCATGTCTCCCTTTGTGGCTTCCTTTGGAGCTGCTTTACCTTTATGAACTTCAGGATCTGAGGTCTGTTCTTTTTCTCTCCATAAAAGCTGTCTATGGGGAGAGCTCTTTTAAAACATGAGGTCTTTCAAAGCAAAGGAACAACAGCTGCTTTAATTTGCCTTGGGGCAGTTCTGCTGATTGACTTCCAGTGCTGGGCAATCAGGGTCAGGTTCAGTGTTCTCAATAGTTTACAATCTACCTTTTATAAAAGGCAGATCTGCCAGAGCACCTGCCTGCAACCAGGGTAGAGTGGCTTAAGAAGCTCACAGAAACTTCCCAGCTGCTTAGAAAACTGCCACACTCTGAGTCCCGGCCTGGCTTCCTGCCCTGTACGTGCTGCCATCTGGGCTTGGCAAACTATCTCCCTGCCCAACTGAAGCAGACCTGTTCTGATGTTCTTCCAAAGTAACTTCTTCTGGAAATGTGTTATACTCCAAATATTTAGAGGCGCTTTGACTCCAAAACCAATTTAGAGGCTTAATCTGCTGTTGGTTTGTGATAAGGTCAGATGAGATCACATAGAGTCATGTCTGCACTTTTCTATGCTTCTTTTGAGACCTGTGTTTGAAAGTAAAATTTTCTGTTTAGTTCTGTTTTGTTTTTCCCATAGAAATGATTGAAAGTCTTTTACTTCATTATATCCCAAAGAGATTTTAGAGGAGGGAAAGGGACCCACATGTGCAAGAATGTTTGTGGCAGCCCTTTTTATAGTGGCTAGAAACTGGAAACTGAATGGATGCCCATCAATAGGAGAATGGCTGAAAAAATTATGGTATATCAATGTTATGGAATATTATTGTTCTGTAAGAAACGACCAGCAGCATGATTTCAGAGAAGCCTGGAGAGACTTGCATGAACTGATACTGAGTGAAAAGAGCAGAACCAGGAGATCAATATACACAGCAGCAACAATATTATATGATGATCAATTCTGATGGGCATGGCTCTCTTCAACAATGAAATGTCTCAAACCAGTTCCAATTGTTCAGTGAAGAAAGCCATATACACCCAGAGAGAGGGATGTGAAATGTGGACCACAACATAACATTTTCATGGTCTCTATCGATGTTTGCTTGCATTGGGTTTCCTTTCTCAGATATTTTTTGTTCACGTAGATATGATTGTTCCTGCACAGCAAGATAAGTATGTAAATATGTATACATATATTCGACTTTTCAAGTATTTTAATATAATTAACATGTAGTGGACTTCCTGCCATCTAGGGGAGGGGAAGGGACTGGGGGGAAAATTTGTAATGGAAAGCTTTGTAAGGATCAATGTTGAGGAACTACCCATACATATGTTATGCAAATAAAAAGCTTTAATTAATTAAAAAAAAAAGAAAGTCTCTTACTTCATTAAAAATCCATTTCTTCCCTTGAAATATGATGCTCAGTCTTACTGGGTAGTTAATTCTTGGTTGTAATCCTAGGTCATTTATCATCTGGGATATGCTATTCCAGGACCCTCTGATTCTTTATTGTAAAAGCTGACAGATCATGGATAATTCTGACTGTTGCTCCTTAATATTTCAATTGGTTTTTTTCTGGCAGCTTGCAGTATTTTTTTCCTTGAGATTATAGTTCTTAAGTTTTGCAAAAATGTTTCAGGGGGAGTTTCTTTGTGGGATCTCTTTCTGTAGGTTATCAATAGATTCTTTCAATGCCTATTTTGCTCTCTAGTTCTAATATAGCAGGACAATTTTCCTTGATTATCTCTTGAAGAATGCTATTCAGATTCTTTGTTTTTTTGTGGCCTTCAGGTAGATTAATATTTTTTTTAATTATCTCTCCTGTTAAAATTATCATTTTGATAACTCTGTGGAAGATGATCTGGGGTAATATGATTAACTATTTCCAATGAAGTATTTTAAATTTTCTTCAACTTTTTTCTTTCTTTTTAGTTTATTTGATTCTTGATGTCTCATAGAGTCATTAACTTCCATTTATCTGGTTCTGGTTTTTATTGTATATTTTTCTTCAGTTGCCTTTTGATTTTTCCATTGGATTAATTCTACTTTTCAAGATGTTGTTTTCTTCAGTGTACTTTTTTTTGGAAGGAGGGCATTCGGCCAATTGTGTTTTTTAAGGAATTATTTTCCTTTTCCAAGCTGTTGACTTTCTCTTGCATACTTCTTGTTTCTTTCCCAAGTTTTACTTTTATTTGTCTTTTAAAATCTTTTATGAGCACTTCTAAAAAGCCCCTTTGGCCTGGAGACTAATTCATATCACACTTTGAGATTTCCCATGTGGTCATTTTGTCTTTGTATGAGTTGTTGTTTTGGTTGCCCCTGTAACCATAGTAACTGTCTATAGTTAAGGTTCTTTTCTCTTTCTTTTTTCCTACTTTTTGACTTTTTTGACTTTGAGCTCTGTCCCTGAGCCTGGGAATTCAGCATAAGAGACTCTTGTGTTTTATCCTGCTCACAGTAGGGGATAGCTCCAGTTGCTTTCTCCAGGAAACAGTCTGATTTTCCTGGGCTAGCAATTTGCCTCTTGTGGTAGGACTGGAGATTGTCCCACTGGTCTGCTATGTTACTGAGCCAACACGGAGCTTCTCAGGTACCGATCTGCTGTGATTAAGATCCTCTCATTGGCATCTGAGCTGCACAGAACACCCTTTTGCCCCAGTGAAATTGATCTTTCTTGAAGTCCTTTCAATCTATCTGGAGCTGGAGAGTGGTTTCATTCTGTCAGACGCTGTTTAGAGACTTGGTTTCATGTGGGTTTTGAGCAACAGAGTATCAAAATCAAAAAACCTTCCTTGTGACTCTCCTACTTACCCCCAATCCAACCTTCCAGTAGACTTTTTAGTTGAGTTTGTTGTGGCATATATAAATTTTAATTGGGTAATCTTCCCAATCGATGCAGGAACTTTTATATTAATGGAGAGGAATATTAATTCAATTTCTCTAAGGCTTTATTGCAAGCTATAGAAGAAGCATGTCTTCCATCAAACCCAGCTGATGTTTATTGAATATATTCATAGTTATAATGGTGGAAGGTAATTTGGAATTGAAAGCCATCACATAACCTATCAATCAGAAAGCATTTATTATGCATTTACTATGTGTCAGGAACTGTACTAGATACTATAGATACAAACTATAAAATGAAACAGTCTCTTCTGCTAAGAAACATTTGGGAAGAGAACATAGAAATTTGTAATAAAATACAAAATATGTAACAAATAAATTCTAGGTAATTTAGAAAGTGCAGCCAAGGAGAGAGTGTATTCCAAGCATAGGAGGAGGACATTGAAAAAGTCTAGAGACAAGAGTTGGAATGCAGGGTGTGAATAACAGACAAAAGACTAGTTCAGCCGAATCATGACTGTGGGAATGGGAGTAATGTATGAATAATCTGGAATTCCAAATTGGGGCTATGTTGTGAAGAATTTTAAAAGACAAACAGAAATTTTTATTTTATCTTAGAGGCAACATATATTGGATTTTCTTGGTTTTGATAACTCTGTGGAAGATGATTTGGAGAAATAAGAGAATTGAGGCAGAAAGAACAATTAGTAAGACATTGTAATAGCTCAAGGGAAAAGTAATAAGAGTTTCAATTGAGGTAGAAGTGGATGATAAATTAACCAAGTGAAAGAGTATAAAAAAGAAAAAAAAATAAGTTCCAGGTCAGAACCTGGAGAATACGTTAACTGAGTTAGTGCTATAGATGATGAGCAAGCAAAGGAAATTCAGGATGAACAATCATCTATAAAAGATACAAATAAGAACAGAATAGTTTTGTGAAACTCAAGAGAAAATATAGCAACCAGGAGGTCATCAGTGACAAATGTTTTACAGACTGCCAAATGTACAGTTCTACATCTTTACAATAAAGATGAGGACTGTGGAAATATCATAATATTTAGTAATTAAGAATCATTGATAATTTTAGAAAAACATACAGTTTTTTCAAGAAGTGAGGTAACAAACAAAATACTGAAGAATAACTTCTTGATAAAACCAGTCCCATAAATGACTTATCCCAAAGGTACTCTTTACTAACCATACATACAAGTATTAAAGAAGGAAACTGTTTACTTAGAGAACAAGAGGGAGCTTCTTATGAATTGAAGAACATCACCATGTCAGTCACCATCATGTTGGTTGTTGAACCAAGATATTGTTTCTTGCAATTATCATGTGTGGCCTAGTCATAAAGAACCAGGGCTTATACTGGAGAGAACAATGATTTGCCTGTGGTGCAGAAAGAAATTCTAACAATGGACTGAGAGCAACCACTTTCAGGGTCCTCCATCCATTGACTGGAACAGGACCAGTACCTCATTATCATTATGGCATACCTTATCAGTCTTTCCCCATCTCAAATAAATCCTACTTCCTATTTTTAAAAAATATATATAGTTCATTTTTACATCATATGTTTTCCAGTTTGTCCCTTCCCATTAGCAACCCCAAAAAGTAATCCTATTTATAACAATAACAGAGGAGGGAAAAACAGACCCATCTGAAACACAGAGATACATATAGAGTAAATGTAAAAGGCTGGCTTAGAATTTATTATGTTTCAGCTGATTTAAAAGAGGGGGCACAGCTAGGTGCTGCAGTAGATAGAGCACCAGTGCTGAAGTTAAGAGGGCCTGAGTTCAAATCTGGTCTCAGACACTTAAACTTCCTAGCTGTGTGACGCTGGGCCCTGTGTGAACCCATGTAACCCCAATTGCCTCAGAAAAAAGCAGGGGTTGAACATGTCGGGGCGGAGCCAAGATGGCAGAGTGAAAAGGTGACTTTCTGCCTCTCCTCCAATCTTCTCTCAAATCAACAATAAAATAAGCCTCTGAACTGATCTTCAAGTCAACGAACTCAGAAATATTTGGACACTGCTCTCTGGATAACTTCATATCAGGTTAGTCGGACTCGGACAGAGAGATAAATAGACAACTTCTGTGTAGGCCGGAAGTGAGGGTGGG
>JAJPUD010012581.1:6153-48641 GCA_023553655.1 Myrmecobius fasciatus | reverse complement strand
GGATCTCTGCAATAAAGAATTGTCTCAAACCAGTTCCAGTTGTTCACTGAAGAAAACCATATACACCCAGAAAGAGGGACATGAAATATGGACCACAACGTAACATTTTCATGATCTCTATTGACATTTGCTTGCATTGTGTTGCCTTTCTCTGATTCTTTTTTTTTCTTGTAGATAGGATTTTTCTTGCATAACTTCTCAAGCATTTCAACATTATTAACATGTAGTGGACTTCCTGCCATCTAGGGGAGGGGAGGGGACTGGGGGTAAAATTTGTATTGGAAAGCTTTGTAAAGATCAAGGTTGGGGAACTACCCATACATATGTTATACAAATAAAAAGCTTAAAAAAAAAAGATCCCATATTTAGAGCTAGAAATATCTTGAGATATCACATTATGTAGCTCATTTATTTTACCAAAAAAAGGAAACTCAATCCAGAGGAAGTATGACTTGCCCAGAGTCATACAGTAAAAAGTGACAAAGCTAAACTTTGAGCCAAGTCTCTTTTTATACCAAATTCAAAGTCCTCTACGCTGCTTCACAGCTATCTCCCAAGTCAGGTCACTTAATTTCTCTGAACCCAGATTTTTCATCATTGGGATATAATAATCCCCAAGGTTTCTTTTAACTTGAACATAATTTATTTTTATTTGGAATGGTATGAAAATGAAAATGAAATAATGTACACAAAGGTTTCAAATCTATGGAGAATTATTATAAATTAAGATAGGAGAATATTTTAAAAATATCATATTGATTTTAAAGATCCATCCAAATTGAAACATGTAGCATTATATAAGTTCATTAAATGAACAATCCTTTTCCCCTGGGAAGGGTTTGGAATCCAGAATCCATTGGCCACCACAAAGTATGAAGTGCCTCTAAAAGCCAAATCAAAATCATTAACTTTCACTTGAGGGAGATAAGGCAGCCCCTAGGTAACTTTTTCAAACTTCTTCCATTCATAGATGACACAGCTGGGTAGAAATTAGTCTCTAAAAATACTTTCACACAACCTGCTTGTTTTCTAGTCACTGTCTGCTTATGTTATGCGCATTCCATCTGTCAATAGATATGAGTCACACATTCGACCTTTCAGTTTCACTTGCGCACATAAATTTCTTCCAATTTCCTGTGAAACAAACACTTTTAACTCTTTAGAGTTTTGTCATTGCCCACATGACACCTTTCAGTGATTCAAAGGCCTAAGGAAGCCCTCAAGTGCATGTGTTAAGTAGTAGGAATCTCATTTTCATTGTGAAACTGTTCAGCATAGCAATAGATTCCATTTCCATTATTTGCTAAGAAACACACACACACACACACACACACACATTTAATAACCCTCAAGAGAACAGAAATAAGAACAAAAGGGAGCAAATATAGCCAAAAGACTTTCCTTGACATTGACTAACAATGCTAAAATGAGACAAAAAAATTGGTTGCCACCTTGAACATTGATCCATAAATGAAAATCTGCCATTTTCAAAATGTTCTCTCTCTCTCTCTCTCTCTCTCTCTCTCTCTCTTTCTCTCTCTCTCTCTCTCTCTCTCTCCCCCTGTCTGTCTCTCCCTTTTTAAAACAATTCTATCAAAAAAGTCCTCCAAACTCCATCAGGGAACTCAAAGTTCATGCTTTGCATAATTGGGACATGACTAACTGCTTGAATAAAATCATCCAATTTCATTTCCTTTCCAACTCAACACAATGAGTAACTCAAGGTAGAAAGAGACATCAACAGGAGCGGATCATTACCTTATGGAATTTAGTGGAAAAAATTGATTTAAAGTCTTGAAAAAACTTACACAACTTGTGTTTAAAGTATTGATAGTTAAAAAGAGGGGCTACTTTAATTGATATGAGTTTGTTTGTTTGTTTATTTATATTTAATTGAAAAAGAACAATCATAATTAGGATAGAGTTCCTGGATCTTTGTCCAAGAGCAACAAATTTAGAAAGATGATTAAGGATCTAAGCTTTATAGATAATTTATTTTAGCCACTAGTTCCCTTAGGTGTGAATTCCATTGACAAGGCTACTTAAACTCTCTGAGACTTACTTTCAGTGTTAGAATGGACCTTGCAGGCCATCAAGTCCAATCTGTACATGAAAAACCTAAAATATCTATGATGCAAAACTACTCAGGTTTTCTTAGAGATATTTAGTTAGAAGAAACCAATTAAATCCTAAGGAAAATCATTCAAGTTTTGTATCAGATTAACTCTTAGGCTATTGCTTCTTAAATGCCACCAAAATGGGAAGACTATTTGAAGATGAATTCTAGCCCATGTAGTGGGCAGAAATGTATACCTCCATTCCTCCTCTACATTCTCCATCTCTCCAAGCTGGTAATATTCTTCTTGATACATTAAATAATGAAAAAAAAATCATGCATTAAACAGGTAGTAGATGATGTATTTGTTGAAGATAGAAATACAAGCAAGCAAAACAGCTCCTCCCTTTAAGTATCTATATAGTGCCTACTGCATACCAAAATATCGAGCCAACAAGTTTTTTTTTTATTAAAAGCTTTTTATTTATTTACAAAACATATGAGTGATTTTTCTACATTGACCTTTGCAAAAGCTTTTTTTCCCAAGCTTTTCCCCTCCTCCCCCCCACCCCCACCCCTAGATGGCAGGTAATCTAATACATGCCAAATGTGATAAATTATATGACAAATCCAATATATGTATACATATCTGTACAGTTAATTTACTCCACAAGAAACATCAGATCTAGAGAGAAAAAAAAACAACAACAACAACCTAAGAAGGAAAACAAAATACATTTAAATATTCACAGAAAGCCTTAAAATGTTGTGCTGTGGTTCACACTCAGTTCCCTCAGGCCTCTCTCTGGATGTATCTTCATCGCTAAACAATAGGAACTGGTTTGAATCACATCATTGTTGAAGAGAACCATGTCCACCAGAATTGATCATCGTATAGTCTTGTTGCTGTGTATAATGTTCTCCTGGTTCTGCTGATTTCACTCAGCATCAGTTCATGCAAGTCCCTCCAGGCCTCTCTGAAATCATCCTGCTGGTCGTTTCTTACCGAACAATAATATTCCATAACATTCATATACCATAATTTATTCAGCCATTCTCCAATTGATGGGCATCCTTTCAATTTCCAGTGTCTTGCCACTACAAAAAGGGCTGCCAAAAACATTTTTGCACATGTGGGTCCCTTTCCCCCCTTTAAAGAGCCAACAAGTTTTTAAAAGACCTTATTTGATCCTCACAACAACTTTGTAAGGTAGGTGATTATCTCTATTTTATAATTGAGGAAATTGAAGTTAGATGGTTTCTCCAGTGTTGCATAGTTATTAAGTGTCTAGGGCTAGATTTTAACTTAGGTTTTCCTAACTCCAAACCCAGTGTTCTATCCACAGAGCCACCAGGGACATTTGTGAAAGTTTTCATGGGGAGATAAGAAAGATAGAGGAGGCCAGGAAAGGATGTGTTGGATAGGGAAGCTACATATTGAATATGTATCACAGGGCGAGTGAATGTCATAGTGGTAACTTTTTGTGAGTATATTCAGGGCTTCTACCCTGCCCCCTCTTATATGTAAAGGTGGTTAGTTGGTATTCTTATCTCTCATGTCTCAGCTAAATAAGTGCTTAGTATTCCTTTCCTTCACACACACACATACAACACACACACACACAACACATACACACACAAACAACAAACAAATTTATGATAGCACAAACGTAATTAGTTATAGAATTGGTAATAAAAAAAAACAAATGTTTGCTTACTCAAAAATGTCTTTTGTGTTTTGGTAGAATGAGAGATATATTAATAATATTTCCCCTCAGGTGCTCTTCTTTGATTTTCTAAAATATGAATCATAAGAGAGCTGAAATAGTCAAAAACATAAATTAAGTATGTATCATATTCCAATTATTGTGATGGATCTTGGGATACAAAGAAAGAGACTTCAACAATTCTACTATCCTCATAATTATTGTCATTACCATCATTAAGCATCCATTAAGTGCCAACTCTCTGCTAGGCATTCTGCTAAATTCTGATGGTAAAAATGGAAGGCGAAAACAAAGCCTTTGCTGCCAAGGAGCTCATATTCTAATGGGAAGAAAGAATGTGGAAATAACTACATTTGCAGAAGGAATATGCAGTATAAATTAGAATTAATCTCAGAGAGAAGGCGCCAAGAGTTTGGAAGACTAAGTAAGGATTCCTACAGTAGAGAGAATTTGAGATAATCTTGACCCAAAAGTGAGATGATGATGGGAAGCATTTCAGGTATGAAAGATAGCCAGTGCAATGATAATGGCAATTCTTATCTCCTATGATCTGTTTTCTAGAATCCAACAGAAGGTGGTCAAATTATTTTTTTTCATTTGCTAACATTTATCTATTCTTCTTTTAGTCATTTGGCTATTAGAGTGTCCCAAAGTTCATTAACTTAGAATATTTCTTGCAAGGAAAGGGGAAGTATGAGAAAACTCAAGTCAGCCAGATTGGCAGAGAGCCCAGAAAAGAGATTCCACAAATGATTATAATGGGAAACTTCCATATGTCTCTCTTCTTCCCCTCCTCCCAATGCAATAGGCCTTGCTCTTCTTTTCCAAATCTTCCTCCCCATTGTGGGCTTCTACTATGCACAACCCTCAATAGAGAGTAAAAAAAAAGGAATATCTCTATTGCTTCTAGACCTAGAGCTCCTCTCTTAACAGTGGGGATCATGAGAATTAAACCAAAAAGATTAAAAATTATAAGCATTATCTGAAAGAATCAGGATCCACAAAGATTTTAGACTACAACAAATCTAAAAAGATGAAACAAATGAAAAGTTTTACTTTCAGGTCTAAAAAGTCAATTGCAAAATTCCTGGATGAGGGAAGTGAATTTAAAAATTGCAGGTGTTTTCCCTGTTAAAAGGTAAATTCCTTGAAGACAAAAACTCTTACATTTTATCTTTTTATATCTACCACCCAGACCAGTGCCTGGGATATAGCAAGTGCTTAATATTTTGGGGGATTGATTAGTTTATCATAGTCACAGATCAGCATCACAGTCAAGAAAGTAAGCATCATATAATTCTCTATTATTCATAGATGTGTTAGTGTTTGGGATAAAGGAGATCCTGGTTCCAATATAGTCTAACCTGCTCAGACTCCTTCTTTTGGTATTGTGTTTAGTTCTTGGGGTTATATTTTAATGAAGAAGTTGTTCCAAAAGGAGGACGAGAGGATGGGGAACCTGGAGATTATGGGGGAATAAGATTGTTTAAATGAACTGAGGATATTTATTATGAAGACCAGAAGAATTAGGGAAGATACTCTCCTCAAGTATCTTATGGGTTATAACATCAAAGAGAAATGAAATTTATTGTTCCTGGTTCATGAGGAAGAACTGAGAGAATTGGTTAGGAATTTAATCGAAAAAGATTTGGGGTAGATTGAAGAAAAGTCCAAATTGTCTCAAGAAGTAGTGGGTTCCAACACAGTGGATCTCAAGTGGAGAGGGGAATGACCAAGTATTAGTCATGCCATCCTGAGAATTATTGGTCAGGCATGAATTAGACTAGACAGTAGTTAAGCTTGTATGGCATAGAAAGGAAAAGCAGCATAAATTCCAGTAATTTGCTGTGTAAGTCTTTGCCTTAGTGCATGACAATGCCTAATTTCTTTTCAGTCCTGGTCACATGGGGCAGTTTATATTTTCATGGATTAACAGAGACTAAAATAATCAAGCACACTTACAGCATTTCTCTAAATTCTTCATTCACGTGAATCTATCTTTTTCTTTTCTTTTTTCTTAATCTCTGCCTGATCCTAAGACCTTTCTACTTCAATGATTTTAAGGGCCTATACACCAGAGAATTTCATATTCCTTTGTTTCAGATTTGGTGAAATCTAGTCAATATTTGAAGAGTTTTTTTGTGCTAATGCGATCCTGAAAGATAAAAGGCACCCACAAGAATAAGTCATTCAGAGGGGAAGATATTAAAAGTTAGGAATCTTCATTTATTTAAATGAATATGGGTTTCTCTAACTTTCCAAGAAATCTCAGTGAAGTGCAAAGTCTTGGATTTTGAGTCACAAGACCTGAGTTCAAATCCTTATTTTCCTACTTATTTTCTCTGACCTTACATATGCTACTTGTATCTGACCCTCAGATTCCTTATTTATAAAATAGGGAAGGTGGATCCAGTGGCCCTTCAGATCCCCTCTGTCTTTGTATTTATGATACTATTCTCCTAATTGTAATATAGGTGATAGTCTAGTGTATCCAAAGTGGTGTTTTCAAGCAATAAATTTCACTGTGATAAAATGCTCTCTTTGTTTTTAAAGTGTTCAAAATTGGCAGAAAGGTAATTATTATATGGAAGAAGAATATGAATAACCAGCTTCAAGGTATGATGTGATAGATACCATACGTCTACTAAAGCTGAACTAGTTCTACCACAAGCCTACCCCAGAGAATAAATTTTCTACCAAAAGAAACATTTCTTCACAGAACTCTTGAAGGAATAGGGCAAAGGCTTCATGTCATCTGAAGAATACACATTCATCAGCTTATCATGTGACCTAATGAATCCCAGAATAACCACCTCAGCATTATAATTAGCAGAACTTGACTAATTTGATCATTGCCAATTACTTTTCTCTATCACTCAGCCCCAGTGCCTTGTCTATGAAAGTATGGTTCATGGACCCATGGGGATTTCTAAGAACATCTCTAGAAGTTCATGTTGCCAAATCCATTTTTATAATAATGCTAATATACCATTAAAATAACACATATAAACAAAACATTTTTGAGGCTCTAGATTTTTAAGTTTGTGACAGGGCTCTGAGACAAAAAACAAAACAAAACAAAACAAAAATCAACAACAAAAAAAGATACTATTGATCTAGAAAAATGGGAGCACTTTCAAATCATTACCTGTTAGAACTAGAAGGTACCTAGTCACGGGGCCAAAGATTTAGAACTGAAAGAGTAATATATCTCAGAAGCTGTTTAATCCAACCTTTTTTTTTTTACTTTTGAAAAAATGGAGGTCAAACCCAACCTGTTTTTTTTTTTTTTTTTTTTTTTTTTTTATACAGTTGACTAAATGCAGGCTAAGGGGATTAATCTGTTAGCCAACTAAGAAGTATCATAACTGGGTCTCAAGTGGATTTTCAAATCATAAGACTAAAGATATGGAAATTGGAGGGACCTTTGAGATCATTTAATCCAACCCATTCATTTATGGTAAAATAAACTGACACTCAGAGTATGAGGCCTACTGCTTTGCCCAAGGTAGATAGTAGCAGAAGGAAGTTTGAACTCTGGTCTCTAATTCCAAATCTAGAATTCCTTTGACTCTAAGTCTGAGTGTTTTATTTTCTTCCTCTCAAAGCAGAAACAATATGGAATGTGGAACTTAGTCTATATGAAGTGAACAAAGACAGGGAGAACACTGGGCTTCTAGGCATAAGAATGAGGCTGCTGGTTGTTTGGGGTCAGAAACCCAAAAGAGTAGTCAAAAAACTGTGAATATGGAAGGCAGACTGCTAGTCTGAAATATAGAACAGTCCCAAGTGTAACACATTTAAATCATTTCATTTCAATAGTGCCCTATTGAAAAAATCAGCCAATCTGTTACTGGGTACACAAATACATATAATGGAAAATAAAGTCTCAGAAATGAAACTATTTCATTGGATTAAAAAATAGCTGGTACTTACATGTTTCTTCGGCTGCATCAACTTATTGGGTTCAGGTTGTGGTGCATCCTCACCTTATCCAATGCAACTCTTGTTCATATCTTCCCATAAATCTTCCAAATAGGATCTATCAAAGGCACTGGAGGCCACATTCTGGCTGATATCTGCCAGTGGGGCACCAGGACTATCCAGCTGTTGTCTATTCCTTTTGCTATATTCCTCCTTTATCTCCTTTCTGGTCAACGATATATTTAATATCTTTTAAGCCACTTCCCACATGCAAGTCATCATTACTAATGTGCTGCTGCTTCTTTACACCCACCATATGCCTTTCTATTGTCCTTTGAGTCGCCAACTCTTCTGATTCATCAGAGATTGTGATGTTGCATGATTTCATAGTCATGTAATATCACTGCGAGAATATGAGTGATAAAAACAAATGGGTCTTCCTGGGTCAAGGGATTTAGGGATGGAATGGAATGAAATTAATGGGGGGAGGAAGTATTTTTTAAATTGTTTACTCTGCTCCTGATATTGTGTTAAGCACTAACAATACAAATATTAAAGCAAGTGAGATAATTGTGGCCTTCAAATAGCTAATATTTTACTAGAATAAGAAAATATATGTAGGTTAGGGATGTCTTGAGAAGATATACTCAGTGTGATAGTAATGGTGGAGAAAGTGGGTGATGATCTGAGTTCCAAGTAAGGAAAGGCAAAGATTTTTCTTATCAGAGCCTAGGATCCAAGAGTCTGAGTTCTTATAAGAGAAAGATAATTAAGAGTCTGAGTGTTTGATTCTTAATTTGGAAATGGGCAGTACATAGTGATCTGGTTTCCTTTAAAAAGGCTGGGCAAAAATTCACTCAGAGTCTAATGCTCCAAAGACAGAGCCCAAGTTCTGGTGGAAAGAACAATGAAGAATATAGAGAAACTATTTTGGAAATGGTGAATATGATAGAAGACATATGAAAACTATCGAGTCCAGCAATTCTCATATTTTTTGTTCTCAATTTCCCTTGACATTCTTAATAACTATTGAGGACCATAAAGACCTTTTGTTTATGTGATGTAGCTATCAGTATTTACTATATTATAAATGAAAATACCTTAGCATTATTATGAATCTAATTTTGTTCTCAGAATTCCTCTAAAGGGTTCATGGACCTACTTTGAAAATTGCTGACCTGGTCTAACATCCTCATTTTTCAAAAAGATGGCCTGAGATAGCTGACATAACTTGTCTGAATTGAAACAAAAGTAATGGAGAAGATTCAAACTCAAGTTCCCTAACTCCAAATCCATCATTCATTCCACTACAATACTTAGACTGTCATAGATCATGAATCTGTCTCAAAGAATTCAGGCTGTTCTTCAAGAGACTGACACACCATCCATCTGTAGGCTGGCATCTAACATTTTCCAACTTGGTAACATTATGTAAAATTGACTCCCTACTTTATATAGACTTTGAAAATGCATTGTCAACTCCAGGGCACAATAAAAATAAGAAGAGGGCTTTAAAGGTAACTCACCATTATGCTAACTTTGGGAGGGACTGGAATAGGATTACTCTGCAGGCATTTATTTGTCTGTTTTTGAAGCAATTGGAATTAAGTGACTTGCCTAGGGTCACACAGCTCCTAAGCATTAAAGTATCTGAGGCTGAATTTGAACACAAGTCCTCTTGAATTCAGGGCCCTTACTCGATCCGCTGCAGCTACCCTGGCAAGCATTTATTTTAAATCCAACTTTATTGAATACATCTAGTCTCTAGTTTGGGAATAGGAAAGCAGCATGGCACAGTGGGAAAATCATTGAATGTGGGGTTAGGGTACCCGGATTTGAATTCTAGGTCTGTCAATTAGGATGTAACTAATCATGGACAATTCACTCATTTTCTCTTGCCCAAAATTCCCTTATCTGTAAAAAGAGGAACTTGGATTTAATGAAGGTCCCTTTCAGCTCTAAATCTATGGTCTTGAGTGAAGACCAATGTAAAGCATGTAAAACTCTTCTATTTTTGCCTCTTAATGAGTAAACTGTTTTTTGCCTACTTTTTCTTCTAGCACAATTTTAATCCATCATTTAACATATTAAAATGTAATATACTTCACAAGCATGATTTCCCTTATGCCTGACTTCACTCTTTGAGGAAGAGAACCAAAGTATAATTACCCATATTACAGATGAGGGAATTGAGGCTTACAAAAAGTAAGTTATAGGCATACAGTAGTATAACTATTATTTGTATCAAAAGCAAGATGTTATCCCAGGTCTTTCAAGCTCCTGTTTTAGTAGCATCTTTGCCAAACCTCTTAACAAGAATTATAATCTTTCTCTGTCTTTGTCTCTGTGTCTTTCTCTGTTTCTGTCTCTGTCTCTCTGGCTGTCTTTCTCTGTTTCTGTCTTTATTCCTCTGTCTTTGTCTCTGTATCTCTCTCTGTTGCTGCCTCTGTCTGTCTCTTATGTCTCTGTCTCTTTCTGTGTGTCTCTCTCTGTCTCTGTCTCTCTATGTTTGTCTCTCTTTTCCTCCCTCCCTCCCATCTGTCTCTATCTCTCTCTGTCTCTCTCTGTCTCTGTCTCTCTCTGTCTCTCTGTCTCTCTGTCTCTGTCTCTGTCTCTCTCTCTCTCTTTCTTCCTGTAGAGAATGGGGGCTGGGGATGGTTTTCTACAAAAGATTCCAGCAGTCAAGATACAAATCTCAGCATTTGACTTGTCTGTCTCTGCTTATGTGATATAATGTTGGTTTATCTTCCATCAGTGTCACTGAATGAGGACAAAAATATTGGCTAAGTGTGTTATCCCTCTCCCCATGCCAATCATAAGCTAGCCAAAAGGAGATAGGTTCCGTGATAGTTATGCTAATTACGACTTCCCTTTGACTCACTCTGCCTATGGAGAATCATCTTCTGACATGACTAAGACATAATAAAATAAGACTTCAGAAACCATTTTTTCCAAATAGCCACCACTAGACAGCAAGCAGAGGAGCAATAAAGCAAGACACCTGCAAAACAAATTTTCTTTCAGGATTAGAAGCAAAATACAATGGCTCTGAACTTAAAAAGGAGTTGCTCATAGTTACATGGTAATCCATTTGGAAAATTCCTCATTTTCTCCTTTCCTTTTGATTAATCTTCTAGAGCCTCTTCCTAAATTCCAGCTGGGATCTGGAACCCACCAAGTAACTGTTCTGAAGTCAACAATTCTTGGAGTCAGTCAGAGAAAGCCTCAAGGGCAGATTGGAAAGGTGAGGAGGACAAAAGACTTAGTCTGATGTACTTTCTGCTTTGTTTAACCTAGATTCAAATGTCCCCTGGGAAGGTACTTTCTTGGAAGGAAGGCTCATGTTGATATTATTTCCTACAAGAAAGTTTTCTTTTTAACCAACATTTTTCTTCACTTTTTCTATAAAATCTCTCTTGTTTGTTCATCATCCTGTAGAAAATATCCAGCATATTTATTAGAAATTCCATAAAGTAAAAATAATAATGAGAATAGTAATAAGAACAACAATAAAGCTTCATTTACATAACACTTTAAGGCTTTACAAATATGATCTCATTTTACTGTCACAATAACCTTGAGAGATTGGTGTGATTATTATCACCATTTGATAGATAAGGAAATGGAAACAAAGGCAAAGGAACTTTTCCAGGATTGCATTTTGCTGACCACAGGGGCAGCTAGACAGCATGATGGATACCATAGGTAGCCAGGATTCAAGAAGACTCATCTTCCTGAGTTCAAATCTGGTCTCAGACACTTGCAAACTGTATGACCCTGCATAAGTCACTGAATAGAATTTGCCTTAGTTCCTCTTCTGTAAAATGAGCTAAAGAAGGAAATTGCAAACCACTCTAATGTTTCTACCGAGAAAAAAACAAATGGGGTCACAAAGACTTGGACACAACTGAAACAACCAAACAACAGCAATTCCCTGACCCTGCCAGGTCCAATATCCTATCTACTGTACTACTTAGATCTTTATCATGGTTTCAATTATTCTTTCTTTTTTTTCACTCATAGAGTCATGGTGATAGCTTGATTAGGTCTAGACAGGAACATTGTAGTCATCCAGGCCAAATTTTTCATTTAAAAAAACCAGAAATATAAGATACAAAGAGCTAAGTAATTTATCCAAGGTCATATTGGCCGCAAGGAACATTGGTTGTAAATCCAACTGCTTTCATTTTATGAATCTGCATTACAATGAGGAAATGCCATATTTCATTAAAATATAGATCCAACATTCCTTCATATATCTACATATTTATAAAGATGTAGATACAAACACAGATATATTATACATATGCATAAATATAAGTATATATTAACAATACACACAAATCTATTTATATCTATATCTATCTATTTATATTTATATCTGTCTACATATCTGTACCCACACACATACACACATATTCTCGCTCTTTTTTTCTCTCCTATGATTTTCAAGACCAACATTTTATATCTGGTACTTTGCATTTTTAATGTATTTGTCTGGTGTCTCATTTAAACTATTAAAAAAATTTTCAATAGTATTTTGTCTTTCCAAATACATGTAAAGAGAGTTTTGAACATTCGTTTTTGTAAGACGTTGTTTTCCAAATGTTTCTACTTCCCTCTCTTACTTTTCCCTTTCCTAAGACAGCAAACAATCTGATATAAGTTAAAATACATGCAATTTTTAAAAAAACATATTTCCATATTTGCCATGTTGGGCAAAACAAATAAGACTAAAAGAAAAAAAAAGAAAAACACAAGAAAAAAGAAAAAAAGGGTGAAAATATTATATTTTGATTCATATTCAATCTCCATCATTTTCTCTCTGGCTACAGATGACATTTTCCATCTCATGTCTATTGGAATGACCTTGAAACATCACACTGTTGAGAAGAATCAAGTCCATCACAGTGGATCATCATATAATCTTTCTGTTACTAGGTTCAATGTCCCCTTGATTCTGCTCATTTCACTCAATATTAGTTCATGTAAGTCTTTAGAGGCTTTTCTGAAGCCAGCCTGCTCATCATTTCTTATAGAAAATAATATTCCATTATATTCATATACCATAACTTAATCAGTCATTCCCTAACTGATGGGCAATCACTCAATTACTAATTTTTTGCCCCTATAAAAAGGGATGCTATAAGCATTTTTATGCATGTGACTCTTTTTCCTGTTTTATTATCTCTTTGGGATACAAACCCAGTAGTCAGACTGCTGGAACAAAGGGTATACACAGTTTAATAGCTCTTTGGGCATAGTTCTAAATTGTTTTCTAGAAAAGTTGGATTCTCATTTCACAACTCTACCAACAATGCATGAGTGTCCCAATTTTTCCACATCCCCTACAGCATTTATCATTATCTTTTCATGTCAGCTTAACCACTCTGAGAGGTGTGAAATGGTATCACAGTTGTCTTAATTTGCATTTCTCTAATCAATAGTGACTTGATGACTAGAAATGGCTTTAATATCTTAATCTGAAAATTGTTTATACCATTTGACCATTTATTGTTTGGGAAATGACTTGTATTGTTATAAATTAGAGTCAGTTCTCAATATATTTTAGAAATGAGACCTTTATCCAAAACACTGGCTGTAAATTCCTCCCTTCCTCCACCCTAGCTTTCTGATTTCCTTCTAATCTTGGTTTTGTTTGTGCAAATGCTATTTTTTTAATTTCATGTAATCAAAATTCTCTAATTTGCATTTCATAATACTTTCTAGTTCTTTTTTGGCCATGAATTCCTCCCTTCTCCAAAGACCTGACAGTTAGACTGTTGCTTGCTCTCCTCATTTGCTTAGAGTATCATCTTTTATGTCTAAATCATGAACCTGTTTTGACTTTATCTTGGTATAGTATGTGTTATGTTGTTATATGCCCAGTTTCTGCCATACTATTTTACAATTTTACCAGCAATTTTTGTTAAGTTTTGAGTTCTTGTCCTAGAAGCTGGATTCTTTGGGTTTATCAAACTCTAGATTAGTATAATAACTGACTAGTGTGTGTTACATACCTAATCTGTCCACTGATCCACTATTCTATTTCTTATCCAGTATCAAATGGCTTTGATGACTGTTGCTTTATATCATTAAAATTATTAATTTATCAGTGGTGAACTCACTCTAGATCTTTTGCTTTGAGCTAGATACTTAATATGTGCTACTATCATGCAAAGAGTGGTAATTGCTTTTAATTCTGCCCTGGTTCCAAGATTCTTTCTTTCTTTCTTTCTTTTTTTCTTGCTGAGGCAGTTGGGATTAAGTGACTTACTCAGGGTGACACAGCTAGGAAGTGTTAAGTGTCTGAGATCAGATTTGAACTCAGGCCTTCCTGACTTCAAGGCTGGTGCTCTATCCACTGAGCCACCTATCCCCCCCCTTTTTTTTAATCTGAATTCTTTCTTCTTTGTTCCAGTCAATATTGATGATTTTCCTCATCATTCATGGTTCTGTGCTATATTGGATTTGGTTCCAATATATCTTCTTCTTCAGATTCAGTCTTTTTGGTTCCTTTCAGATTATGTTACATCTCTTGGCCACATAAGATAATAGGATAGTGAGTTAAAGAGACCACAAAGATCATCAAGTCAAATTCCAAAATTTCTTTGAAACCAAGGTTCAAACAGCTGAAATCTATATAACACCGTGGAAATAGCAAGTGCCAGGATCCAATATTTGTTTAACAACATCTTGTTTAAATGCAAGTATTTTCTTGCCAAACAAAGTTATTAATTTAAATTCATTAGGATTTCAATTCCTTCACCATAGCTACTGGAACATTAAATACAGCATATGACCAACCATTACCATGACCAAACTACTGAAACATGTAGTTTCAGAAAAAAAAACTATTTACTGTAAAATATCCAGAATGACAAGCAGTTTCATAGAACTGAATTGCATGGCAAAGTCATTTTCTAATAGCATTTACTAAAGTTATGAGAGATTTTTTTCATTTTAATCTATTTGACCTCATCAATGTTTCTCTAGTAGTAATTTGACTGCAATTCAATTTTATTCTATTTGCATTCCGATCTTATCCCTCAAGCATGCTTGAACTAAAAAAAAAAAAAAAAAAAAAAACCTGCTTTTACCCCGTTTTGCATCTCGATTTTTGTGGTGCTAATGATCAAATCTGATTGACTTACTATCTGTAAAAAGACTGCCTTTGGCTGTCACTTTAAATCTGTTTGTGTGCATGTGTGTGTGTGATATCTTAATTTTTTATTCATATCATCCCTATATACAAGTTGTTTTTTTTTTTTCCAACTCTAAAGCTATGTTATTAGGATCAGAAGTCCAGAGCTGGAAGGCTTAAATGCAATCTTAGTTCAGTAGTCCCATTTTTCAGATGTGACAAAGCTGAGATCTGGGGGAGGTTAAATAACTTACAGATTATTTAAATAACCTTTATAAATAAATAAATTTAAAACAAATGAATGAATGAATAAACAAATGGATAAAAAATAAATAACACACAAGTAGTAAACATCAGAAGTAGGATTCATACTCAGTTCCTCTAACTCAAGAGCCAATGATCTTTCTCTTGTGTCCTGTGTCCTGATCCTATCATGAGAGGGCACAATGTCTAGGAGGAACTTCTTTTGAGAGGATAGCAATATTGACTTTTTTTCAGGAATCTTAGAAAAAATAAATGATAAAAATGTAGTATCTTTCAAACTCCTGATTCAGCATCCTTGATCTTTCAATTCCTTCATTCAGTAAGTGCTTAGTAAATACTTGCTATATGCAAAGCACTGAGCTATGCTTGCCCTTCTTCCAAGTAGCTTATATTCCTTTAGAGGTTTAGAACTTTAACAGAGATTAATAAAGAACTAAATGTACAGAATGAAAAGTCAAAAGATAGATTACAATCTTTATTCATAAAAGAAATATCCAAACTGATGAGATTTTGCAAGTATTGAAGTACTGAAGTAGATTTGGAAACCATAGCAGGTTTTTGACGAAATGGACTGAAATAATCAGAAGGATGTGTATATAAGATGAACAAGAGGGAATGAGAATCAGGAGACTTTAAGCAATGAAACCAATTGAGAGGCTATTACAAATATCCTAAATAAAAGGGGATGTGGATTGGAAAGAAAGAAAAATTATTGCTCATTGACACAATGTTTTTGAACCTGGAGGATAAAGAGGATCACAGGGTCATTAATGGAAATAGGGAAGGCAGGAAGAGATTTTGAGCAAAAAAGTTTGAGGTTCTTAGGCCTGCCTACCTTTCTGATGATTGTGAAGTAAAGCCTTAGAAATACTGTCCTGGAGCTTGGAGAAAGTTTGGTGTTAGAAATCAAATTTAGGTGGCATCTGCATATAAGTGACTATTCATAGAATATATGTGGCTTTAGCTAACGGGGAGAGAGAGAAAGAGAGAGTAAGAAACAGACAGAGAGGACAAGGAAAGATAGAGACAGAGAGAGTGAAGAAAGAAGTACTGAAACTATAATTCTTAAAAAAAAAATCACAATATATGAGGTAGCAAGAAGAAGGAAGTGAAAAAGAAATAAAAAAAAAACAAACTTGACAGGGAGATGGAGCTTCAAGATACATCTTGGAAAAATGACCCACATGTATTAATGAATGTCAATAACAGAAACAAAGAAAACAAAGATCAATTAGCTTTTTGCAGGGCAGAGTATTATAACATCATGGGTTAAGAGCTGGATAGGACCTTAGGTGACTGTTTATTAGTTTTCTCATGCCACACATGAAGAAACTGAAGCCCAGAGTGGTTAAGTAGAATAGGAAGTATGTATGACGCACTCACTGTAATAGTGAAGACAACTGGCAATATTGAAATTTGAAGCCTGATTTCTTAATTCTAAAATCCAGTATTATCTTACATGCTGTGTCTTAATTTAACATCAGAATTTGAGCTTGCATCATGAGCTTGTCACTAGTTATTTGACTGTATAAATCAATTTCTTTGATATTCAGATCTTCAACTGTTAAATGGACTGATAAAACTCAGGCTACTGGCAGTACAGGATTGCATATGAGAAAAGTGCTCTGCTAATCTTTAAGGGCTACACAAATGGGAACATTAGTTCTTGCCAATGGACAAGTTTCTTACCCTATATAAATGTAAGAAGAAACAGGTCTGAATCAGATTCCAAATGACACTGCCTCAGTGGCTTAGATCCTAAAAGCAGGATTTTGACAATGGAGGAATTGGAGAGGGAACCCTCTCTCTTTTTATGGCAGGTACAAAGTTAGCATATATATGGTTCTATGGCTGCATAAGAACATAGACGTAATCTGACTCTCCTATAAATGCTGGCAATCTGTTGAATGCTAAAGATTGTATAAATCTTAGCAGCTTTCCTGATGCTTCATACACAAGCAGCTGTTGTTTCTTGGTCGACTGGTTAAATATGCCGCACAATTTTCCCAAGAAAAATCTCACCAAAGATGATTCCAGTAATTCTTCCCCTACATGATTGCTACCAGCTATAGGTCTGGAAACATCCAGAGAGAAGGGAGTTGGAGATTTAAGGAAAAGATCCCTGAACTTGGGTTCAGAAAACTTAGCTTCAAATACTTGCTTTGACATATGCTTACCTATGTGACTTTGGGTAATACAGTTAAATTTGCTGGCTCCCAGCCTCTCTGTATTTCAAATGAGAATGGAGGAATTGAATATCCCCAATATCATTTACCAACCCTGTGCTTATTATGTATTTTCTTTTCATCTTTGAACATATTGTATGGTTTTATAAGGAAAGAACATTATTGTAAAGTTGGAAACAACCTAAGGCCATCTAGATCCTACACCTGAATAAAAATCCCCTTTATAGCATTTTTGATAAGTTAGTAGCTACATTTTCCTTGAGGCTATCTAGTGAGGGGTCCTGATTCCCTTGGAGACAGCCTACTCCACTTTGCAGATATATAATTGTTACTAAGTGGTAGGCATAGATCAAACTTAATCTGCCTCTCTGTGTCTAAACCCATTATTTTGATGTTTGCCCTCTGGGGCCAAACAGAACAATCATAAATCTTGTCTCATTAAATAGTATTACAATTTTTTGAATTTATCTATTTTAAATGGCCTCATTTTATTTTTTTTATTTTTAAAGCTTTTTATTTTCAAAACATATGCATGGTTAATTTTTCAGCATTGACCCTTGCATAGCCTTATGTTTCATATTTTCCCCTCCTTCCTCCCACCCTCTCCCCTAGATAGCAAGTAATCCAATATATGTTATACATTATTAAAATACATGTTAAATCCAGTAGGTGTAAACATATTTATACAATTCTCTTGCTGCACCAGAAAAATCAGATTCAAAAGGAAAGAAAATGAGTAAGAAAACAAAATGTAAGCAAACAACAACAAAAAGAGTGAGAATGCTATCCTGTGATCCACATTCAGTTCCCACAGTTCTCTCTGTGGGTGTAGATGGCTCTCTTTGTCACAAGATCTTTGGAATTGTCATCAATCATCTCTTTGTTGGAAAGAGTCACGTTCATCAGAATTGATCATCGTATAGTCTTGTTGCTGTGTATAATGATCTCCTGGTTCTGCTCATTTCACTTAGCATCAGTTAATGTAAGTCTCTCCAGGCCTCTCTAAAATCATCCTGCTGATTGTTTCTTATAGAACAATAATATTCCATAACATTCATCTAACATAATTTATTCAGCCATTGTCCAATTGATGGACATCCACTCAGTTTCTGGTTTCTTGCCATTACAAAAAGGACTGCCATAAACATTCTTGCACATGTGAGTCCCTTTCCTTCTTTTAAGTTCTCTTTGAGATATAAGCCCAGGAGACACACTGCTGGACCAAAGGGTATTCACAGTTTGATAATTCTTCAGGCATTGTTCCAAATTGTTCTCCTGAATGGTTGTATCTGTTCACAATTCCACCAACAACGTACTAGTGTCCCAATTTTCTCACATGCCCTCCAACATTTGTCATTATCTTTTCCTGTCATCTTAGTCAATATGAGAGGTGTGCAGTGGTATCTCAGAGTTATCTTAATTTGCATTTATCTGATCATTATTGATTTAGAGCATCTTTTCATATGTCTAGAAAAGATTTCAATTTCTTCATCTGAAATTTGGCTGTTCATGTCCTTTGACCATTTATCTGTTGGAGAATGGCTTGAGTTCTTATAAATTAGAGTCAATTCTCTATATAGTCTAGGCCTCATTTTGAGGGCAAAACACATTTAATACTATCAGCTATGCTGGCTGCCCTCCACTCCATGCTTTCTAGCTTATCAATACCCTTCCCAAAATTTGGAGCCCATGATGTATAAAATATCCTGGGATTCAGAAGGACTGGATTCTAGCTTCTACTCTGTAACTTGTATCATAAATAATTTGGCACAATCAATCATGAAACTAAAAATTTGCATTGCATGCTTAATATATGGTAGGACATTTCTCAATATGAGGGAGAAGAAAAAAGAAAGAAAAAAGGGAAAAAAGGAAGGAAGGAAGGAAAAAAAGGAAGGAACAAATGAATGAATAAATCAAGGAAGGAAGGAAGAAAGGAAAGAAGGAAGGAAAGAAAGAAAATTAATTTCTTTTCAAAGATCTTACTTTCTAATGGAGAAGACAATGTGTATGTATATTCATAAAAATACAAATAACATATTTAACCTATACCAGATTATTTACTGCCCTGGGGCGAGATAAAGTAAGGGAGGGAAGGAAAAAAAATTTGTAGCTTAAAGTCTTACAACAATGAATGTATCTAAGATTTCATGTCTGGAGTTGGAGCCAAGATAGAAAAGTAAAGCCAGGAAGCATATTGAGCTCTCCGAGTTTCTCCCACAAACCACATGAAACCAAGTCTCTGAATAGATTGTAATGCAATGCAACCAGTCTCCAGCTCAATAAAGACTGGAAAAACTTCAAGGAACGTCAGCCTCACTGGGGTGAAAAGGGTGGTCAGCCCAGTTCAGACAGACTCTGATAAAGCCAGTGAGAGTGTTTCAATCACATCATATTAGCAACTAAGACTCTCAGTTTTGGTTCAGTGGAGAAGCAGATCAGTGGAGCACCTTCCAGTCCCAGCTTAGAAGGTAAACTCTGGGAAACCAGACTGTTTCCTGAAAATAGCAGGCAGTACGATCCACTGCAAATACAAGGGGGGCTGTGCTCAAAGTCAAGGTTCAGAGCTGCACAAGAAGCTTGCAACAGCTCCCCATGGGGTAATCAGGAGCACAGCTCAACCATAAAAGTAAAAAAGAAAATACCAAAAGAAAAGAAAAGAAAATGAGCAAGAAACAGAAAAGAACCGTGATCAAGGAAAGCTGCTATGATGACTGAGAAGATGGAAACCACCTCAGACAAAGACAAAATGTCCATAGAAGAAATCTCGAAGAGTGATATGAATTGGTCTCAAGCCCAAAGAGTTTTCTTGGAAGTGCTCATAAAAGACTTTAAAAGGCCAATAAGAGAAGTAGAAGAAAAATGACAAAAGAAATGAGAGTTATGCAAGAGAGTCAACAGCTTAGAAAAGGAAGGAAAAAATTGACTTAAGAAAACAATTCCTTAAAAAATATAACTGACCAAATGCAAAATAAATAAATAAATAAAATCCATAAGAAAACATCTTTGAAAGTAAAATTAACCAAATGGAAAAAGAGATACAAAGGTTAATTGAAGAAAATTATCCATTAAAAACTAGAAAAGGACAAATGGAAGCTAATGACTCTATGAGACATCCAGAATCAGTTAAACAATCTAAAAGGAATAAGAAAATGGAAGAAAATGCAAAATAACTCATTGGAAAAACAGCCAACCTAGAAAATAAATCCAGCAGAGACAATATAAAAATTATTAGCCTACTTGAGCTTATTGAGGAATATTACCCCAATATTTCAGAGACAGAGGGGGAATTATTCATTGAAAGATCCCACAAAGAAAACCCTCAAGAAGCATTGTTGCAAAACTCCAGAACTACAATCTCAAGGAAAAAATACTGTAAGCTGCCAGACAAAAACAATTCAAATATCACATAGCAACCGTCAGGATTAGCCAGGATCTGGCAGCTTGTATAATAAATGACAGGAGGGCCTGGAATACCATATTCCTCAAAGCAAAGGACCCCTAGTTACAACCAAGAATTAGCTGCCCAACAAGACTCAGCATCATCTTTCAGGTTAGTTAATGAATCTTTAATGAAGTGAAAGACTGGGTTTTAGGCTTTTCTCTCCCATGTTCTAAGCAACCCTGAGCCATCATTTCCTTTCCCTGATCCTCAATTTTCTTATATGTACAGTTGAGGTGGAGTGATCTCTAATGTCTTCTCTAGCATTGTCTATGAACCAGGGTCTATGATTCAGTTGAGGAAAATAACCAAAACCTTTCCAAACACCCAATCCTATTTTCAAAGAACTGATTATAATCTTGTTTTTACAACAAGGGATTTTTACCTCCCTCTTTCCAAGAAAGATGGCATTCCGGAAGCATTTCTATTATTTTCTTTCTCTCTATATTTGGTATTTTATACAAAATATCTCTGGCTCCATGAAGCCTGAAAAAATGAGTTTTTTCCTGTCATGAAAAGCTATCTTTATGAATTAACTTGATCCAACTTCCCAAACATATTCCTGCTCATCTTTTTAAATCCCCTTCCAAAGTCATCTCTTCCAGGCAGCCTTCCCTGAGTTACTATCTAATTGAAAATTTCTTTCATGTGACTGCACATGACATTTTCATATGTAATTCTCTAAGACATAGTTTGTAGAAAGGAAATATAGAAAGGAAATAGAAAGGAAAGGAACTTTATTTTTATTTTATTTTATTTTCTAGAGTCAATAAACATTTATTTTTTTAATAAAGCTTTTTATTTACAAAACATATGAGTGATTTTTCTACATTGACCTTTGCAAAAACTTTTTTTCCCCAAGCTTTTCCCCTCCTTTCCCCCACCCCCCACCCCTAGATGACAGGTAATCTAATACATGCTAAATAGGATAAATTATATGACAAATACAATACATGTATACATATCTATACAGTTATCTTACTGCGTAAGAAACATCAGATCTAGAAAGAGAAGAAGAAAAAACAACCTAAGAAGGAAAACAAAATGCATGGAAATATTCACAGAAAGCGTTAAAATGCTGTGTTGTGGTTCACACTCCGTTCCCACAGGCCTCTCTCTGGATGTATATGACTATCTTCTTTGCTGAACAATAGGAACTGTTTTAAATCACATCATTGTTGAAGAGAACCATGTCCATCAAAATTGATCATCATATAGTCTTGTTGCTGTGTATAATGTTGTCCTGGTTCTGCTCACTTCACTGAGCATCAGTTCATGAAAATCTCTCCAGGCCTCTCTGAAATCCTCCTGTTGGTCGTTTCTTACAGAACAATAATATTCCATAACATTCATATATCATAATTTATTCAGCCACTCTCCAATTGATGAGCATCCTTTCAATTTCCAGTGTCTTGCCACTACAAAAAGGGCTGCCACAAACATTTTTGCACATGTGGGTCCTTAGGAAAGAACTTTAAAGTTGATCTAGTATGCAGATAAAAAACCAAGGTCTACTGTATTCTACAAAGGCAGAAACTGCCTTAGCAATACTTTGTACCTCCCACAGCAATTAATATAGTGAGCTACACACAGTAGGAACTCAATAAATATTTTCATATTGATACAGAAATATTTTCAAACATTTCCATTGCTTCAAGATAATATTGTGTTAAATATTAATTTCTTTTCTTCATGATTACTTTGGCATTTTTTTGGCAAATGTCCTAAAATTTTCTGCTATTTCCTCCAGCTCATTTTACAGATGAGGAAACTGAGGCAGATTAGCCAGGTCACAGAAAGTAAGGATCTGAAGCTGGATTTGAACTCAGGAAGATGATTCAAAGATGTCATTCTTGACATTCTTTCTATAGCACCACCTAGCTGCCCTAAGTATAAAGAAACTCAGAGGAATCTAACCTTTAGCAATTTCCTGTTGTGCAGATCTGAGCATCCACCCACACTCTCCCAACTCACCTAGCAGCTGTTAATGGAGATCATTTCAATTAAAATAGGAATCACTTTTTAATCAGGGATGCTGAATGGATTAGGCGTTTTCTTATCTCAAAGTTTCTTCAAATCCAGCAGATGTATTCTAGATGACTCAAAATTTGATACCATTCATTCCAGTTTAACAGGAGGGAGAGGCTTTAAAACTGGTCAGTTTTGAAGCTGGAGAATGAGGAGGGGTCCATTAGCTATTCTTTCCAGTTTCCTATTTCTAATGATTCTATAATGACTACTGAGGCACATTTGCCAAAGCACAGAATTTCACAGTAGGAAAGACCTGCAGAAGTCATCTCTAGTCTAACCTAGACCTGATGATGGGAAACTCACTACTCTGCAAGGTTTCCCATTTCATTTTGGGATAGTTCAGATTGTTAGGAAGTCTTATCTTATACCAAGTCATATTTCTCCCTATATATTATTCCATCCACTAATTCTAGTTCTGTCTCCTGGGACCAAGAAAAATAAATTTAACCTCTTTTCCATATATCAAAACTTTCACATGGTTGGTATACCAACCAGTTGATGGATGAAAACAAAACAAAAAGTGGAAAGTGGAAGCCAGCTTATACAGGCCTCCATCTTATAATTGCCAGATCATTCTTTTATTTGAGAGAAACTGTGGATATTATGCCTTAAAACTTAAGTGTGATACTTGGAGAAAAAAGAGCAGCTTTGGGATTTCACTAGTTTCCTTTTGCTAGAGACCTTAAAACAAATACTTGATAATTACTTGTGTATGCTTTATTGGGGATATTCAGATGTAGGTAGGACACAATGGCTTTCTAAATCCCTTCTAACACTGATATACTATGAACTAACTGTCCACATATAAGCCTTCTATTCATTTATACTGGTAAATAAAATAGGGAAAAAAGAGGATTCCTGATCACAGCACTAAAGAGCAATAGCCTACAGACATTGAAGACAACCAAACTTTTTGTCTAGTTCTATTTCTAAATGAAAGTTTTGATTGTTGAAGGGTGGGGTGGTGAAAGAATTGTCATCAACTACTATATTTTCAACTGATAGTTTAGTTTACTGATTAAATCACTTGCATGATGGTCATCCTTTTTGAAAAAATAAAAATAAACAAGGCCTAATAAAATTCACCTAATTATAGAGAAGCTCCTCAAAAGAAAAATAAAACAAAACAAAACAATCCAAATTCACTCTTCCAAGGAAAGAGCTGTTTAAACAGCCCTAACCACAGAAAACTAACAGCTGGCTTTTGTAAACTCTAACATGTAAACTGTTTTTAGAAAAGTTTGTCTTTAGCATGCAAATATTGGTACCTGCTAGGTATCTAGTCAGTCAATTAGTATTTATCAAGCACCTACTATGTACTTATGTGCTATGAATAACACACCCACTATTATGTGCCAGACAACAGGGATAGAGAAAAATAGATCTCATAGCTGACTTGATGTCAAAAACCTGGCTCTGTTACAGTCAAACCCATGGGGTTTTTTAAAGAATATTTTTGAGATTTTGTAGCTATTTAGTTATGGAAAGAATCTATGCTATTCTAGGCTCTTACAAGCATTCTAATTAGACCATGGCCTAAGTAATTTCTTAGAATGATTGGTTGGGATAGCTGGTTTAATGGCAAGTCGTTTCTCTCTATAATACATGATAAAACATTCATCTTAAAGTTCTCAATAGTGACACACTCAAATAGAAAGAGGGGATATTGAGCAATAACGATCCCTGTAGATTAAATGATGAATGAAATATTATCTACATTTCATAGTAGTTTTATTTATTTTGTTAAATATTTCCCAAATACATTTGGATATGGTTTTGGACACAATCAGGTGTATTGTGAATTACATGTAATCTGTGGACCATGTGTTTGTTTTTGACCCTTCTGATCTAGGCATACCAATAATAGGATTATGGATTTTCAGCTGTAAGGATCTTTAGACTGAATGCAAAGCCCTTATTTTTTCTTGACCAAGAGCTTAAGTTCTTTATCTAAGTTCATATATCTCCTAAGTAACTGAAGCAGGATCCAAAAACAGCTCTTTCTGACTTTAATTCTAGCACACTATTGACTTAAAAAAAAATGCTGGAGCTTATTAAGCCATTAAATAGTCAAAATATAAGTGACTTGGACTAATGTGAAGAAAACAGAACAAGATTGGAAGATAACTAGTAGGATAGTTTGATTGAACACATTGTGAGGATAAGACCTAATAAGCCCCAATAACTTTTGAGTCCAGGCTCCATTACCAATCATACATCATTTAAGAAATTAACCTAGTATAAGTAACTAAGGAGAGCTTCTTTGATAAAAAAACGACCAACATGTGATATTTTTGACCATAAAAACCATAAAACTATTTCTACAAACCACAGAAACAAACACACATATACATTACACATCCCTGGGAGTATTGTGATTAGTACAGAAGAGGAAGTAGCCATACCAATGAAATCAGAGACCTTTGAATATCAAGATATAACTTTTCTCCTTTTTCTAATGCTTCATTGCCAGCTCTGGGTGACCATTAGAATTTATGAAGGGAGGGAAAGGAGCCAAAGAGGAAATGAAACATTGGCATTAAAGTGCAAATGACATTGTGGGTCAAAATATGAATAAATACCATGAGTCATTTCCATAACGGTAGTTTAGGAATACAGAATTTCTTAACTTAAAAAATGGAATGGATCAAAATGGACATTGCAAAATCCTCAAATAAAACAATTAATTAGAGACTTAATTGATTTTTGTCTTTAATTTCCCAATCAAAAAAGAATCAATTCCATCCTTACCAATGCATGGGTCCTGAAACAGAGGAGCAATGCAGAGGAAGAATTTTAATAACATCAATTCAGGAAAACAAAAAATGAGACAGAGGGGAGGAAAGAAGAGGAGAGAGAGAGTAAGAGATAGAGAGAGAGAGAGAGAGAGAGAGGAAATTGCTTGGCCTGGTTCAGAAGAAAAGGAAGCAGGGAAACCTTATTTGGATTGAGCTGTTAATTACCCAGGCAGCATCTAATGAAATGTTAATTGCCACAGCAGAATGGCTGAGGCAGTCAAGTTGTAGCAAAATCCACTGAGCAGGGTATGAGGACAGAAGCTCTCAGAATGGGAAGGCCAAGGCTATTTCTGAAATGTAAACAGTAAAAGGGAGCAATTATAGTTTGACCCATTTACTGATGTATGAACTTGGAATCTCCAGATTGCTTCTGAACACCAATAATCTCTCCACTGATTGAAAATATTATTTAGGATGATCATATCTGCAGGCTGTGGCAGAGATACATATCCAGGTCCCTGAAACAGATTTGTCTATTACTTAAATTAAAAATGTTATTAATATCATATATGTAGGGATGGTCTGTGGCCCCGATGGTCCACACAACCATACCCTATATAGTTTACAGGACTGTTTAGTTTGGGTTTCAAACTTGTGGATTTAGCTATTTTTTTTTTAAATTCTGGATTTTATTAATAGTAGTACTTTTGGAAGGACAATTTAATTAAAGTTACATTATGGACTCTAATCTCAGTAATTAATAATTACTTTCAAAGACTTCTTTAAAAAATACCTGTATGCAGACAGAGCTTGGAGTCATTCCCATGGTGACCTCTGAGGGTAGATAATACTATTTTGAATAACTGACATTAAAATGCTCATATAGTGCTGAGTAGCAGTGTCAGAACAGGCCTTCAATGGATAGGGATTAGTTCTGTATCTAAGAAAAATTAAGATTTACTTGATTTAAGACCTTTTTTCTATCTGAAATGTTTACATCATTTACTATTGTTACATCCTAAAAAGAATCCACAATTGAAATATGAATAATACATAATAATAATACGTCTTTGGAAATATCTTAATATTTTAGTGATAGCAAGAAAGCTGGTATCATATTTGTGAACTATCAAGATGTCTGCCCTGATTTTTTTTTTCAATTTTTGCCCATTGTTTCCTTTGAGGAGGGATTTTTCTCTCACACTGAATAAAAGATAAAGCTTATTTATCTTGTTCAGATTCCTGTTTTCCATGCATATATCACAGTGACAGTGGTTTAAGATCAAGGTATTCAGAGCAGGAAGAGACCTGGGAGACTGTTTAGTTTTAAATGCTTCATGTCATAGATGAGAAAACCAAGGCATAAGCAACCCTTTGCCTATAGTCAAACTCATATGAATAAGTTCCTTCAGGTCTCATGGTGATAGATCATAAAATCTTGGTTTTAAAGTTTAGAAGTAACAGTTGTGGCTATTTTATTTTACAATGAATATCTTTCCTACTATTCAAATTAAACCCAACATCTCCTCAGGATCCGGGGAAAGCCCATGTAGTTTTCTTCTTTATCCTTTTTCCAATATGAGAAAGAGGGGGATGTTAAAAATGTGTACAAGAAGAGAAGAGGCAATCTTTCCACTGCTGGTGGGGGTAGGAGAGTAATATTTGATTTACTTAAAGGCACATTTCATGCCTGGGAGCCTCACGAAGAGAAACTGATTACAGAGCGCAGGGGGATGGCAAAAGGGGAGACTGAGTACCCTAGGTGTATTTCTATAAGATTTTTGTACTGAGCCAAAGAAATTGAGATCTCTGTAGTCAGTTACTGGCTTCTCTTTTACTAGAAATTTTCCCCAGATGGAGTATATGAAGATGTTGAGGAATGTAGAACTCATATCAAGTAAGGAACTGCTAAAGAAACATAGTTACATAGTTTAGAAATGGAAAATGCAGTAGGAATAGAATAGGTATGTTCAAATATTTTAGATGTTCTTATGAAGGAATAAAGTAACATCACATCATCTTAGATGGAAGGCAAAGACCAATAAATGGAAGTTTCAGAGAGAAAGAAATTCTTAAATTCTAGGGGTATTAAGCAGTGGATCCAGTTATCTTCCCAGATACTGAAACTATGTAAAAAAGAAATAGATGCCCAAATGTGTTTGGAATGTTGTAAAAGAGAATTCTAAACTCAGGTTGGAAGTTAGGCTAGATGATCTTGAAAATCAAGATCCTTCTTTTTATTCTGTGAGTCAGAGGAAAAACAACACATTTTGAAATAGGGTTAAAATATAAGAAATATCTGATCGAAGCAGGACCTTACCTCAAAAATACATCTCTCAGTTACATAGATTTTATATTATTAATTTATAAACAGTTCACTGAACAGCTAAGACATTTCCTTTATTTAAAAATATAATTAGTGTTTCCAGTACAGTGAAACTCTGCTCAAGAATTGATGTCAGAATTGTTTTCCCACCCACTGAGAACAATACTGAAACAGGGAAATCCGTGAGAACGCCCAGGCAACATTTACCTGTTTTTTCATCTAGTCTTAATACTTCATATTGGTCAGTTGATATCTTGGCCATTATTGAGGAAATAATAGGGAGACATATGGGAAGGAAGAAAAAAAAGGATAATTTGAGCATACCACCCACCTTAAATTTGGCTTGGCAAGAGATTTTTAAAAAAATAATCATCTGTGAACTCATAAAAACTTTGTATAGCCCAGAATTTTCATCAGCCCAACCCACACTCTCAAATATCATCCCGATCTTCTCCTACTCATGCCACTTCATCCTTTGAGTACAGATGATCCTCAGTGTACAAGACACATGTGATCCAGAAATGATAGTCGTAGGCCAAAATTCTGAAATGGGAATCCAAATCTGAATTTAATTTTAATAACACAAGATCTTTCAAAAATATTGTAAATCTTGATAAGTATTCTATGATGACCTTCATTTGCAGTGAGCAGTAAATTTAAGATTAGAAGCAAAGAGAGTGAATGGTAGGTTAAATGGCCAAAAGATAACAAAAGATAAATTGTCCAAGCCAAATGCACTGGATACCATCATCAGTGACTGGTATTTGCATGTGTATCTCTGTACAAAAGCATCACATTTCTACAGCACCATATCACATAATCAGCCCATTCTTAGAGCCATGAAAATCAAAAAACAAACAAGCAAAGAAACAAATTTGGGGTTGAAAAAAGAATAGCTTTCTAGTTTAACCTCATGAACTTAATCAGAACATGTTATAGGATATGTAATGTAATGTTACACCTTGGGGAGGTGGGATAAAACCTGGTTCATGGAGTAAGAATGACAGTTTTTTTTTTTTTTTTATAAAACCCTTTAAATTTTGCAGAGCACATCACATACAGGGAATTCTGGAAGTCTTAGTGCAAGAAACTTTTAGGATGCCCAGTAATTATCTCATTCTATCTCCAGAATAACTATTTAAAATTAGTATTATGTTATCCCCATTTTACATTTGAAAAAAAAATGAATCTTAGAAAGATTAAGTAACATCAGATAGCCAGTAATGTCAGAGGCAGGAATCAAGCCCAGTTTTCGTATCCCTTGGGTCCAACACTAAGTACCACTTATAACAGTGGATATAACAGATCCTCATCTTTGAGGAACCTTTCCATTCAGAGAAGATGAAGCTTGGTATATTTCTCTCTCCCTCAGAAACATCTTAATGGGTTTATAGGAAAACAGAGGATTGTTTTTTAGATGATGCATGTTTATACAAGTAGATATCATAATAATCCAAATAACCTGCTGGGAGAAAAGGAGATAAGAAGACTTTCCATCTCCTGATGTCTCAATAAAGTAATCTTCCTTGGCTCCTTGTGACCACTTCTCACTTCCCCATCTCTTCACCTACTCTCATCCTCCTTCCTCTTATGGTGCTTCTCTACACTAATAATATTTTTGTATTCTTTCTCTTATTGGATGTTTCTTCTATTGTCTAAATGTTTTGATTTTCTCTTTCTCCTTTGTAAAACCTTACAGTTCTTCTATTGTCCTCTCACACCATATATCTCTGCCCTTTATTTTGTTTTCTGGTATACAAAGGAAGTCCCAATAGTGCATAACTCTTCTGAAAACAAAAGGAAAATACTGTTAGGACATGAATGGGAAGAAAAGAGGAAAGCTGATAGAATCAGAATCTAAATAGTCTCAGAGCCCTGCCCTCAACCTCCTTCCTATACAAACCACAATACTAATCACAGAGAGCCTCATGCTTGAGTCAAATGTGACCATAATTGAATTTTGGTTGACCATATCTGAGTTAGATCAGGCCAAAGATAGTAGTGAGGTTTCACCAATTATTTTTTGTTGTTTATTATCTATTGTCATTTTTAGATATGATGAGATATTCTGATGAGAGTTGTCAGACCCAAATTTCCAAATTAGAAATTTATGTTTTATCTTAAGTCAAATAAAGTCAGAATTACCTCTCAATTCCCAATACTTCTGGAATTTTAACTCAGTTCTTTTGGATTCCAAAGAAACAAGATACCCAGGAAATTGCTTTCCCACCTACATCTGATTATTCTTTACACTTTAGCCTCCAGTGCTCTTTGGTTTGTCTTCATAATGGTACACTCTCTAATTACCAAAAAAACCTGGCAAATAAGACTGAAAAAATTAAGATGGGGGAGTGGGGAAAGAAAGAATCCATTCCTTTTATCCTAAGAACATATGATGAGTTCTTCCAGGAGCAGGTCCCTGATTATTAGAAGAAAAGATCAGTCTGGATGTTTTTGGACCCTAGTCATAATAACCCACTCTAGGAAAAAAGAATATAAGCAAAAATGAAGCATTGTGTGTGGTTGAGTGGGAGGGTCAAGCATAGGAAGATGGCAGTGGACAAAGATTAGTTAGCTAACTCCACTCCCACTCTACTACATTCTGGAAGATATAGTTTTGACACTATAGAGCCATCTAGTGGAATAATTCCACTGAAATAGAGCTTTGATCAAAAGTTGACAAGTCAGAGCTCTAGTGCAAAACAAACTTCTGTGCCATCTCAGTACAATGAAGAATACTCCCTACCTCCCAACTATGACCATTTCAGAAAAACAGCTCATGATACAGATGCCTTACTCTTGAATAGGCAACAAACACTTGCATCATTGACATCATTCAATCTGATGACTATTCCCTCCACTAAAGCCCCAAGTGTGCATCATTTAGTGACATGAATAGAAAGTAATTCAAAGAAATACCAATCTGTTTAAAACTATTTACTAAACACAATAAAAAGATACTAAATCATGCTTTCTATTCTGGTGGCTTGATTTAAGTTGTTTGTTGACTTCATTTAAAGACTACCTATCTATAACCTAATTCATTCTTCTACAATGGATATTAACTCAAAAATGAAGTAAATATGTTTTATTGATTTGAAACAAATATCTAGAGATATTCTCAGAACCCTTCCTATCCAGAGTACTTCTTGATTCAAATATTTTCTCAGGAAACTGGCTCTGAAATCTTATCTAGTTAGGTAGTGAAGTGGATAGAGTAGTGGTACAAAAATCAGGAAATTTTGAATTAAAATCCAGCCTCAGACACTTGCCAGAGGTGTGACCAAAGATAAATCATTTCTCCTCTGACCTGCCTCAGTTTCCTCCTCTATAAAATGAGGATAATAATATCATCTACCTTCCAGGATTGTTATGAAGATAAAATAAATTATAAATTTATTTATAAATCATTTTACAACTGTAAAGCATTATATAAATACTGTCTTATTGAAGTAGGCAATATGATCTCCTGGACTTTCCCCTCAGTACAGTAGATTGCAGTGTAAAATACACACACACAAGCAAAGAATTGGAAAAGAGTGGATGCCCATCAATTGGGGAATGGCTGCACAAATTGTGGTTTATGAAGGTAAGGGAATATGATTGTTCTATAAAGATGATGAACAAGCTGATTTTAGAAAGGTCTGAAAAGATTTACATAAACTAATGCTGAGAGAAATAAGCAGAACCAGGAATACATTACACACAATAACTGCAAGAATGTACAATGATCAATTATGAAAGTTTTGGGTTTTCTCAGTGGTTCAGTGATCTAAAGCATTCTCAATAGACTTTGGACAGAAAATGCAACCTACACCCAGAAAAAGAATTAAGGAGACTGAATGTAAATCAATGCATGTTATGTTCACTTCTTTTTTTTTCCTTTTTTTTATCTCTCCCATGATTTTTTCCCTTCTACTCTGATTTTTTCTCTCCTTGCATGATTCATAAAATAATATGTTTTAAAAATAAATAAACTTACTACAATAGAAAAAGACAAAAAATACACACAGTAATAGCTATCATCTGTCGTTTGCATATAATGGTATCTTAGAACTGGAAGGAACTTTAGTTCCACAGATGAAGAAACTGAGTCATGAAATGACTAATCCTGTTTAATTTTTGAAGTTGTTTTCTCAGTACACATTACTTCTTTTGTATCTTTCCTGTGTCTCAATTTATGAAAGAACAAATATTAAGTTTGTAAAATCAATGAGCTCTGTCACTGCTTCCTGTAAGTCTCTTCTGTAATGCTGCATTATTGTAGTGGTTAACTTGAATTCTCAGGCAATGCTAGTCGATCCAGATTCTACCAAACATAGTAGTTCCCAATGATGGACTCTAAAGCAGTCAGTGGGGACCAATCAAGTTAAGTTCAGAGATAATTATCAGACATAAAAAAGCAGCTGACCTCTTTAAAGACAACTGTGGTCCAGTGTATTGAGAACCAGCCTTAAAGTCATGCTTCTGATTAATGTTGGCTTTGTGACACTGGTCAGGAACTCCTCATTTACCCTAGAAAAAAATACCCTTTTTGGATTTATAGTACTTTGGAAAAATCACTTACCCTTTTTGGGCCTCACTTCTCTCAAACCAACTCTCAGTGCCCCCAGGAAAGTAGAAGAAGACAAAGTACCAAGAAGATTCTTACTTCCAATGGTAGAAGTTTTCCTCCTCATGGATTCCTTAGATCTAAGAAATTGCAAGCCCATTTAAGACAAAAACAAAACAAAACAAACAAAAATCATAATCTAGATATAGTACTTTGGAATTCACCAAGTGGTTTCATGCATTATCTCATTTGAGTTTGGAATAGATGCTATTGTCATTGCTATTTGGGAAAGGAGGAAACTGAGACTTTGAAGAGTTACATGAGTTACCATGGTGACAAAGAAATTCTCAGAAGTACTCTTTGGACCCAAGCTTCCTAATATTAAAGTTCAGTACCTTAAACACATGCAATAATTCTCTTTTGTCTTTTCCTTAGCACTTACCATTATGCCCGGCACATGGTAAGCATTTAGTAAAAGCTTATTAATTGACTAAATAAATTAAATGGCCAGGGAGAGTTCTATTCAATCTCCAGTGAATTTTAGAATTTTACATTTTGGAAACAGAGTCCTATTAAGGAAATAAATTACTTCTATGTAAATGAAAGACATTGGGATATGTATTAACTCTCAGAACGCCAGTTTTTAGGCTTGGAGGCCGTTTGACTTCTCTCATGAGGAGGAAGCATGATACAGTGGAAAGAACTTTGGCTCCTGTGTTTGAAAATCTTAGTTCCACTTCCACCTCTGGTTTCTTGAGTATTGGAAAAATCATTATCATGCCTAAACTTGTTTTCCTCATTTGTAAAAATGAAGGATCTTTTAAGTCCAGTCTAAATCCCCAATCAAAATTTTATTACCTGATTTTCTTCATTCTCCAATATCCAGGCACTGCTTTCCCCACTGGAAAACCTTGCCTTTATATTTAAACCAAGGGAAGTTATCATAGTGAATACATAGGCCATTATTCAGACTCAGGAAGATTGGGGTTAAAGTACTGCCTCTGACTATATGAGTCCAAGGACAAGCCGTTTTATCCTTTTAATCCTATATACATCTAAGCAGCTGTTGATTACCCCTAGTAGGGGACATTCTTAACTGGGAGTTTCCACCTGCATTGAAATTAGTGGCCTTATAATAGTGATAATAATAATTTATAAACCAAAGGGAAAAATAAAATCTTTATGGGACAATCCTAAGTGTGGATAAGCAGCATAATGCCTGTTAGTCACAGCAGTCAAGTCTTTCCATCATAATTATTTTTTTTCCTTGGGGAAGGTGAAATAAAGGCCTAGAGATAGAGTTTAGACTCTTAAAGTCTCTCTCATTGCACCTATTAATAGTTATTGTCTCTTTAAATTTCCTGGAGGGATGAGAAGGAAGTGAAACAAGTGGATGAGTAACAAACCTGGAAGAAAAAAGCATGATTAAAATCTTTCCAGACCAATAATTTCACTCATTCTCTCAGTTGTCCCATGAGGGAGGTCCATAGAAAATCATGAAGGAAAAAAGATCTCAGGAGGAAAAATGGTTTGAAAGAAATAAATTATTTTTAGATGGTGAATAGAGAAGACATATTGTACAGTAGAGAGCATGACAGACTTGAAATTTGGAGGACCTATTTCAATGCTTTCCTCACATGATTCCTATCTGTGTGATGCTGAGTAAGTCACTTATTCTCTATGTACCTGACTTTCTCCATGTGAAAAATAAGCTATTGCAGTAAGTGATCTCCAAGATAATAAGGCAGCTAAGTGGAACAGGAAATAAAGTATGGTGCCTAAATTCAGGAAAAACTATTTTCCTCAGTTCAAATCTTGTATCAGATATTACTTTTTTCATCCTGGGCAAGCCATTTCACTCTGTTAGCATTGGTTTCCTGATTTGTAAAATGAGTGGGAAAAAAGAAATGGTAAATCATTCCAGTATTTTTGCCAAGGAAACCCCAAATGGAATCACAAAAAGTCAAGTATGAAAAGACTGATTAACAACAATGTACTTTCCAGTTCAAAAGCTATGATTCTGTGATCATATCATAGGGGAAGGGAAGAGAAGGGGGGAAATAGAGTGAAAATAAATTAGTTAAGGTTTTATCTTGAACCCTGGAAGTTTATATCAAGATCCAGGAAGATACACTAAGACTACTCTCTTCCTTCAACCCTCTGATCCTTCCCAAAGGACAAACAGCAGAGTGCCACTTTGTTTGGCATATCTACTCTGGAAAGAGATTGGATAAAGGGTGTTGTTTCCTTGCAGTGATATTTGGACAGTTTCCCACAGTCAGGGGGTGGGGGTGGGGAATCAGGCAGTTTTATAACAGCTAAGGAAATTTGCACAGTGGTCTAAATAAATCCTCTGAATAGACAGCCCTAAGATTTGTCAAGGGTTGTTACAAAGACTGTGCCCTTAAGCCAAACAAGCATCATCTTTGGGGAGATTTTATTTGTGTGATCAATTCATATCTGGACAGGTCTTCTGCTGGTTGGCATAGCAACTAACAGAAGTTCATTGAACTTTCAGATGTGTGTGCTAACAGCCTAAAGATGGTTTCCCCCCATGGGGATGAGAAAAGGCTTTCTTTGTTAACCCTCAACAGATGCACTCACAAATACATTATTTTCCTCAAGCCCACAAGCTTACCCATTTGGGGTCCGAAGAGCAATATTAAGATAATTGCTTTTATCAGGGAAGGCCTTAAGTCTGTTTCCTTTTGACCTAGAGCAAGAGTTGGTTAAAGCAAATGCTTTAATGCATCTCCACTCAGTGTCCCTAACTAGATCTGCCCACAGATCACTTTAGAGATGCCTTTTTAGACCTTGATTGTCCGATTTGATAGGTTAAAGGCAACCGTTACTTGTGGGTTTGGGATAGAGTCAGTTTTTACTATGAATCCACACTTGAAACATTGCATGATTGATACAATTCAATGCACTTCACTATATAAATCACTATGCTGGATGCTGAAGTTTCAAAGATCAAAATGAGACATGATCTGCCACCAATGAGCTCATATTCTACTAGGGACATCAAACAGATAAACAAATAAATCAGTAATTAGTCTTTTATGTACTCATTTGGTGCTTGATGCTTTTGAAAGCTTTATTTACTATTTATCCCTTTGTTGAGTCCTTTGCTGAAATTTTGTTCATGTGTTCTTTCTTCCTCTTAAAGTGTAAACTGATAGAGAATACACATTGTCTTGCCTTTTCTATTTGTATACCCAGTGCTTGGCACATAGCAATTACTTGATGAATGATTTTTCCTTCATTAATTCAAGCAATCAATCATCACAACAACCCCATGTTTTATGTAGTACATGGATATTGTTAATCCCATTTTACAAAGGAATAGACAATGACTCACAGACATTTTGATTGTTCGTGGTTACATGGCATCTATGTGAGAGAGGGGGCTTTTTGGTTCCAAGTCTAGTGATCATTCCACTCTACCATGTTGTTCATTAATAGAGCAATCAGCAGTATAGACTGGGCATGAATTGAATTCTAGTTAGGGAAAACACTGAGCATGGTACTTTATAATTTATATAATCAATTACAAAGCATTTTATAAGTTCCAGAAATGGTGTTAGTTGGGATACAAATTAAGGCAATCCCTAACCATAAAGAACTTCAATTTGATCAGATACTTCAACCCATACATATAAAAAAATGTATTAGAGGTCAGAGGAATGAGGAAAGATCATGCTTAGAAAATGGAGTTTGAGAGAAAATTTTTTTCTATTTGGTGTTTCTGATAAAGGTCTCATTTCTAATTGACTTGAATTCATAAGAATACAAGCCATTGCCCAATTAATAAATGGCCAAAGGATATAAACAGACCATTTTTAAATAAAGAAATTTAAACCATTTATAGTCATATGAAAAACTACTCTAAATCACAATTACTTAGAGAAATGCAAATTAAGACAACTGAACAACTACTTCACACTTCTTTGATCGGCTAAGATGACAGAAAAAGAGAATGATAAATGTTGGAAGGGATGCAGGAAAATTGGGACACAAATCCATTGCTGGTAAAGTTGTGAACTAATCCAGCCATTCTGGAGAGCAATTTGGACTATGTCCAAAGGGCTACCAAACTGTGCATACCCATTGATCCAGCAATATTTCTACTGGGCTTATATCCTGAAGAGATCATTTTTAAAAAGTGAAAAAGAACATACATATACAAAAATGTTTATCGCACTCCTTTTTGTAGTGGCAAGGAATTAGAAACTGAGTGAATACCCATCAGCTAGAGAATGGTTGAATAAGTTATGTTTCATGAATTTAATGGATTATTATTGTTCTATAAGAAATGATCAACAGATCGATTTCAGAAAAATATGGAAAGACTGACATGAGCTGATGCTAAGTGAAATGAAGAGAACCAAGAGAACATTATCCATAGTAACAACTAGATTATGTGATTATTAACTCTGATTGACTTGGTTCTTGTCAACAAGGTGATTCAAGGCATTTCCAATAGATGTGATGGAGAAAGTATTCTGTATCCGGAAAGAGGACTATAAAAACTGAATATAGATTAAAGCATAGCATTTTCATCTTTTTGTTGGGTTGTTTGCTTGTTTTTTCTCTCTTGTATTTTTCCCCTTTTGAAACTTGATGAATATGAATATATATTTAGAAGAATTGTATGTGTTTAACCTATATTGTATTACTTGCTGTCTAGGAGAGGGAGGAGAGGGAAGGAAGGAAGAGACATTTGGAACACTAGGTTTTACAAAGGTTAATGTTGAAAACTATCTTTGCATGTATTTGGAAAAATAAAAAGATATATATGTATATAAATATATGTATATATATATAACACATATGTATATATAACATATATTATATATACATACATATATATACATATGTATAAAAGATGAAGCTTGAGCAGAATATTAAAGAAAACCAAAATTTGAAGAGATAGCTTCCTCAATCTGGCCATATTCTACACTGTGATGCAGTTATTTCAGCCACATTTGACTCTTTGTGATCCTGTTAGGGAATGACTTGCCATTTCCTTCTTCAGGTCATTTTAAAGATGAAAAAACTGAGGCAAACAGGATTATATGACTTGTCTAGGGTCACACAGCTAGCAAATTTCTAAGGCCATATTTAAAATCACTAAGATTATTCTTCCTATATACTATATCACCTAGCTACCCCTCCCACTAAAATAGGTTTTAAACTCCTGTCACTTCAGTATATGGCTTTCATGGGTAAGGTATTAAGCACATGAATTCCATGATTGCTATACTTCTGATGATGGAGATGTAGAATCAGACTAAGTTGGCAGTCAGACAATATTCTTGGTCTATGTATGTACAAGCTTTGTAACTTGGTACTCATGATAGGCTACTAGCTTTGGGAAGATGGAATCATCTTTACATCATAGTGAAGTGTCCAAGCTATACTTCAATGGAGGAATGATTGGGATATTATTGCTCAGAGAAGTTTTATTTTCCTCACTGTCTCTTGAAGTAGCATGTGCCATAGTGACCTAAAGCCCAAGACTTGGAGTTAGGAATATTTGGATCTGAATCTTTTTTCTCAAATAATTACTAACTCCATGATCATGGACAAAAGAAGGAGATGGCCTGGCTAAAATTGAGCAGGGCAATATAAAATAATTTCATTACAAGAAATAATTAATCAAAAGAATTCAGGAAGAAAATCTGAGAAGATATAAAGCAATTACTACAGGAAAAAATAAGGATTTCCAAGGAAGCCATTAATATAATAACACCAACAGAAAAGAAAGCAGAAACAAGCAGAACAGTGACTAACACTGTGACTAATTTTCATTATCTTGCCAGGCAGTACAAATTAGGAGATACTTACATAATACATAGATATAGTTAAGTACATTTTACAAAATCATAGATGGTAGCTCAGAGACATTTTGATTATTTGGTTTTTACACATATATATTTTATTGTATGGAAGAGTTATGTCGTGGTGACTTATTAGTTTTACAAAATATATAAGTGAATATATATGTTCAATATACACATATGCATTCAATTTTGTACATATATACTTGTATATATAAATGTATATATGTAGATGGTTAGATGATAGATAGACAGAGAGAGATATAGAGACATATAAATACAGAAATGGAGAAAAACTTAGAAAGATAGATGGAGAGAGTGCACAGAACATGGATGATTCGAAGCTTTGGGTAATAGGTTCGTAGGCTCTTTTACTTGCTATCTTGATAACTTTGAAAGAATCACTTTTTCACTCAGTCTCTGTTTTCTCACCTGTGGAAGGAGGAGACAGGTTATGATAATTTTGCAGGTCCTTGTATTAAATCATGTGATCCTAAGTTATGATACCACAGTGGAAAGGAGCCCTAGCTTTGGAGTTATAACCCATTTCTGTCACTTATCATTTGTGTTGTTTTAGACAAATCACTTAATCTCTCCTGGTCTCAGTTTCCTAATCTGTAAAAGAAGGTTTTGGATAAGATGGCCTCTAAGTTTCCCACAGCTTTAAATGTGTGATCTTTTGAGACCCTTGGTTCCTTTTTCTACACCTTTGTATTTCCTTAAGGATTATCAAATAAGTTATAAGTTGATTAGAGGGAACTCAATTTATTTTATTGTTTTCAATTTTTATTAAAGCTTTTTAATTTCAAAACATATAAATGGATAATTTTCAACAATGACCCTTGCAAAACCTTGTGTTCCAAATTTCTCCCCCTTCCCCCACCTGTTCCCCTAGATGGCAAATAATCAATATAAGCTAAACATATACAATTCTTCTGTACATATTTCTACAATTACCGTGCTGCACAAGAAAAATCAGATCAAAAGCGAAAAAAAATGAGAAAGAAAACAAAAAGAGTGAAAATACTATGATGTCATCCAAACTCAGGAATTCTTAATTTTAAAAAGCAAAAAAATATATCTTTGATGTAGGGATGTGTCTTACAACTGCCTTTGAAGTCTGGCAATTCTAAAAGTCTTCCCTTGGCACTGCCTCATGGTATCTCTGGAGCACGCCACTGACTTATCAAACTTGGCTTTGTAATCATCCTTAAATGCCATGTCTGTTTGGGGGCCATCCTATCCCAACCACAGATAAAACAATAAAAGTCTGGTTATACACAAAGCCTACCAAATGCCGGGTCAGGCCCACACCAATCTACTGCCAATGGAGCTATTACATTTCAATGACTTTATTGACAAGCAGGGCTATTGAGTCAAGGTTACTGACCATGTGGTGCTGACCACATCTATTTTTAAAACACCACTCATCAGCCCTGACTAAGGGTTAGTTACATGCGGTTTTTGTGGGCAATTGCACTCTGGCTTTCTTTGTTTAGGGGTCTTTATAAGAATGTTGCATGGATTGTCACTCATTGCTGGCCCTTTGGAACTCCAATTTGCTATCTTTATTTTGATTCAAAGAGGGAGTGGTGGGAGGAGGTGGAGAAGAGAAAGCCAATTTTTAACAAAACCTTACTGTCAATATGTTGGACTGAACCTTGCCTTAGCAAGGCTTAATGTTAACCTACATTGCCACCTTGTGGCAAGGAGAACCTAATCAGTTTTTATTCCTAGCCATCTTGCCAGTAAATCCAAAAGACTGCAATCTTATTGATGAATGAGGACATAGTCCTGAGCCTTCAGACAATGAACCTTTAAAAGGGGGAAAATTCTTTTAAACCACTTTATTGACTCAAATGTTAAACACTGAAGGCATTTTCTGGGCTTTCTAATTAAATCAATCCTTGGAGATATGGAAAAATCACAAGAGGCCCCAGCCCCAAACTGTCCAAAATACAACGAAAGCTCTCATAATGTCAGATAAGGGCACGATCATCCATCGACTCCCATGTAAATATATAAAAATATTAGCAAGAGTTCAAATCAAAAGCGAAGTTGAAACTGTGAAATGCTCTTTGTATGGATAATTCCATTGGATCTTGAAACTCTCTTCTGAAATGAATATTATTATTATGTCTCTTATGAAGAGGAGAAAACTGAGATTGAAGGAAGTTTACAGATTGACTCATCCAAGGGTTTATAAGAGAATTCTCAATAACCATTTTCAATAATAAGGAATTAGAGAATGAAACCTTAAATACTTTATATTTCATTTGATTAGAAAATAGGGAATCAGAAGAAACTGAACAAGATATATACGCATATATATGTATATTTTCAAAATATTTTTTAAGATTTCTAAATGATTATTTACAGCAGATTTTAGAGCTAGAATCTTAAAATATCAGAAATGAAATTCTCCAAAGGAGTTAAGTTGAATCCCTATCTGAATCTATCAATTGATCAATCAGTAAATATTAATTCTTCTCATAGGATCATTAATCAAGAAATGTGAGGGACTTCAGAGATCATTTAGTTCAATCTCATTCTTTTACAAAAGTATATACTGGGGTATGGAAAGGTTAAGTGAATTATCCAAGGTCACACAGGTAGAACGAACAAGAGGTCAAATTTAAACCCATTGCAGATCTAGCATTCTTCCTTCACTTAGACTCCTACTCTGTTCCTTGTTAAGCTTAGTGTTGTTGATACAAGGACACTTTTTTTTTTAATGGAGACTCTCAAGTAACTTAAGTATGAATTCCCTGTAGAACATCTCTAGCAAAGTAGGTCAAACTAAATGAACTCTGTGGTGTTTTCCAACTCTGAATCTGAAACTATAAATGGCCTTTGCTTAAAGATTTCAGAGTACACTTCCTGACAAGGCAACTCATTCCATTTTTTATATATGGAATTGGTTCCCACTCTGGTGGTCTCCTACAAATATATACAATATATAATAATATGTAAAAATACATTACATATGTATTTATACATATTTATATAAATCATAGGTATACTCAATTTTCAATCTCCTTTGAGACTACTGTTCTGTTCTGTCTCCATTGGGCCCCTGGCCTCAAATCAGATACAATGTGGATACAAGAAAAAAGTCACAAATTTACAATCCTTATATATAATTGTAAGGTCATGTCACTTCTTTAATTAGCAGTAGCTTGAGTTTGTTTTTGTTTTATGATCTTTCTCCTAGTCCTTATCATCTCTGATAAAATTGATCTGTATCTATTTTGACAAGTTTGTATATTCCTATATACATAGATCATACCCATACTTACACATCCATATACATACATAATTCATTTATACATCCTTGCACATACATACATACATATATATATATTTATCTGTATCTAGATATAGAAATAGATACTTATGGGCTGCTAAATGTCACAGTGGACAGACAGCCTGGAATCAGGGAAACTCACTTTACTGAGGTCAAATCTGGCATCAGACACTTACTAGCTGTATGACAATTGGCAATTCTCTTCATCTTGTTTGCCTCAGTTTCCTTTTCAGTAAGATGAAGCAGAGAAGGAAATGGCAAATGAGCCTAGTATCTTTCCAATAAAACCCCAAATAGGGTTGTGATCCATCAGACATGATTGAAACAACTGAACAATAATAATTTCCTGGCTAGACTACAAGCTCTTTGAGGATGGAACTATTTTCACTCTTGTTTTTATATCTCCAGTTCTTAACACAATGTCAGTTACATTGTGGATGTTTATGAATGTTTATTGAATTGAATTTAAATGAACTGAATTTTCCCTGTTTTTGTTTGGTGGTGGTGTTGGGTTTTCTTGTTGGTCATTTTTGATTTGCTTTGAAATGACAACTATAAAAACACACATATGTATATATGTATGTGTAAATATATGTATACTTATACACATAAACATATATATGTGTGTGTATATACATAAAATGTTTTGGTAGATATAGGGTCTTTTTCTGATTTGTTCTCATAAGTGTATATATATATACGTGTGTGTGTGTAATATAAATGCTTATTGATTGATTTCTGTATTTTGAAATATATAATATATTTAAAAATAATATTTATGGCCTGTTTAGGGTACTAGGTTTTGTAATAAAGGGGATTTTAGTGGTCATGTAGCTAGTTGAAGGCTCAAACCCTTCATTTACAACTGAACTTTCTCTCTCTCGCTCTCTCTCTCTCTCTCTCTCACACACACACACACACACACACACACACACACACACACACACA
>JAJPUD010012580.1:0-48653 GCA_023553655.1 Myrmecobius fasciatus | reverse complement strand
TTGATTTACCAATATTTTAACATAATTAACATGTAGTGGATATCCTGCCATCTAGGGGAGGGGTGGGGAGTTGGGGGAAAAATTTGTAACGGAAAGCTATGTAAGGGTTATTGTTGAAGAATTACCCACACATATGTTATGCAAATAAAATTTAAAAAATAAAATAAAAAAAAAGAAAAAAGAAAAAAAAATTTATTTATTAAAACTTCTTATTTTTCAAAACATATTCATGAGTAATTCTTCAACATTAACACTTGCAAAACCTTGTATTCCAATTCTGCCCCTTCCCCCATCCCTCCCCTAGAAGGCATGTAGTCCAATATATGTTAAACCTGGTAGAAATATACATTAAATTCAAAATATACATACATATTTATGCAATTATCTTGCTGCACAAGAAAAATCAAATCAAGCCAGGAAAAAAAATGAGAAAGAAAATAAAATGCAAGCAAACAACAACAAAGCGAAAATTTCTACGTTGTAAACTACACTCAGTTCCCACAGTCCTCTCTCTGGGTGCAGATGGCTCTTTTGATCACAAGATCATTGGAACTGGTCTGAATCATCTCATTGTTGAAGAGAGCCATCTACATCAGAATTGATCATTGTATAATCTTCTTGTTGCCGTGTATAATGATCTCCTGGTTCTGCTCATTCCACTTAGCAATTCATATAAGTCTCTCCAGGCTCTCTGGAATCATCCTGCTGGTTGTTTCTTATAGAACAATAATATTCCCTAACATTCATATATCATAATTTATTCAGCCATTCTCCAACTGATGGGCATCTATTCAGTTTTCAGTTTCTTGTCACAACAAAAAATAGCTGCCACAAACATTTTTTTTTGCACAAGAGGGTCCTTTTCCCTCTTTTAATATCTCTTTGGAATATAAGCCTAGTAGAAACACTGCTGGATCAAAGGGTATGCACAGTTTGAAAACTCTTTAGGCATAGTTCCAAATTGCTCTTCAGAATGGTTCCATTCACAATTCTACCAACAATCTATCAGCGTCCCAGTTTCCCCACATCCCCTCCAACATTCATCATTATTTTTTCCTGTCATCTTAGTCGATCTGAGAGGTGTGTAGTGGTATCTCAGAGTTGTCTTAATTTTCATTTCTCTGATCAATAGTGATTTAGAGCACCTTTTCACACGACTAGAAATAAGTTTCAATTTCTTCATCTGAAAACTGTCTGTTTATATTCTTTGGCCATTTATCGATTGGAGAATGGCTTGAATTCTTACAAATTTGAGTCAATTCTCTATAGAGATTTTTTAGAAATGAGGCCTTGATCAGAATCCTTGAATGTAACAATGTTTTCCCAGTTTATTGCTTCCCTTCTAATTTTGTCTGCATGAGTTTTGTTTGTACAAAAACTTTTAAACTTAATATAATCAAAATTATCTATTTTACTATACCATAATCAATTCTGATGGACGTGGCTCTCTTCACAGTGAGATGATTCAAACCAATTCTAACTGTTCAGTGATGAAGAGAGCTACCTACACCCAGAGAGAGGACTGTGGGAACTGAGTGTGGACCACAACATAGCATTCTCATTCTTTTTGTCATTGTTTGTTTGCATTTTGTTTTCTTTCTCAGTTTTTTTCCCTTCTTGATCTGATTTTTTTTGTGCAAGATAACTGTGTAAATATGTATACTTATATTGGATTTGACATATTTTAACATATTTAACATGAATTGGACTACCTGCCATCTAGAGGAGGGGGTGAGGGGAAGGAGGGGATAATTTAGAACAGAAGGCTTTGCAAGGGTCAATATTGAAAAATTACCCATGCATATGTTTTGTAAATAAAAAGCTTAAATTTAAAAAAAGAAAAAAATTATCTATTTTGTGATCAATCATGATTTTCAGTTCTCCTTTGGTCACAAATTCCTTCCTCCTCCACAGATCTGAGAGGTAAACTATCCTATGTTCTTCTAATTTGTTTATAATATCACTCTTTATGTCTAGATCATGCACCCATTTCGACCTTATCTTGGTATAAGCTTGTTAGGTGTGGGTCAATGCCTAGTTTCTGCCATATTAGTTTCTAATTTTCCCAGCAGTTTTTGTCAAATAGTGAGTTCTCATCCCAAAAGCTGGGGTCTTTGGGTTTGTCAAACACTAGATTACTATAGGCATTGACTATTTTGTCCTGTGAACCTAATCTATTCCACTGATTGACTACTCTATTTCTTAGCCAGTACCAAATGGTTTTGATGACTGCTGCTTTATAATATAGGTTTAGATCTGGCACAGCTAGGCCACCTTCATTTGCATTTTTTTCATTAATTCCCTGGAAATCCTTGACCTTTTGTTCTTCCAAATGAACTTTGCTACTATTTTTTCTAGATCTGTAAAATAATTTCTTGGGAATTTGATTGGTATAGTACTAAATAAGTAGATTAATTTAAGTAGTATTGTCATTTTTGTTACTTGAAGTCATTTTTCTCAGGGGAATGGATGAATAAGCTCTGAACTCCATCCATTACTTTAATTATCTGCTTCATAATGAATGAATGAAGCATTTATTAAGTACTTACTGTGTCCAAAGTTCTCAGGGAGCTCCCATTCTGATGGGAGAGGGATGGAGAGAAGATATCTGGAAGTTTCCAGCCGTGAGTCAGATGCAAAAGTTTGGGGACCCTTGGACCACAGCATCAAAGCAGATGGTCAGTCCTCTTCCTCAGCATTATTTCCACTGATAAGAACCATGTCATTTTCTATTATTGAACCATTTGCTAGGCCAAAGACCTTGGTGACCAGGTTACCAGGGACTTGGTGACCTGGGTCATCAGGAGCTGTAGCTGCAGCCCCTGTAGAAGCAGTTGTCAGGCTGATTTCTATAGAGGTCACTTCCCAGGATGATGGCTGAAGGCATTGAGTTGGGAGCATTGCTATTCTTAAGGTTGTTGCTCAAGCCCAGCATCCTGGGCAGTCTCCATCAGCATGTAAAAAGAAAAAGTGGTCAAAGTGCTTTGACTTTTCTAGCTATTTCAGTTGAGCCACTGCAGGTGGCAATTGGTGAATATGGCTGCCCTCTCCTCTCTAGGAGTTACTTCCTCAGATGATGATTAAGAGGTTGCATTGGAAGCAGGGTTACTGGTCTGGAAGGGCTGCCTCGCAGAATGAAGATTAAAGGAAGATGCAGATAATCATTAGAAAGTTACCTTCTATCTCATTATCTTGCTAAATTTATTTACTCCTTTAATTAACTTCTTGGTTGGGTTTTCTAAATCTAAATTCACATCATCCATGGATAGAGTTATTTTAGCCTCTTCTTTGTCAAAGCGTGTTTGATGGACAAGATGTTGACAGACAGAAAGAGAGATGGGAGCATCCCAGGACACAGAAAAGCACTAGATTATTTGGGAAACGGTGAGGAGTCCTGTTTGACTGGAGCACAGAATACAGTTGGGCCTGGAGATGAAATGAATGGAAGATGAGATTCTGAAGGTAAATTGGAGCCAGATTGTTTATTAGCCATGTGACTTTGGTCAAGTCATTTATAACCTCTCAGTCACAATTTCCTCATCTTTAAAATGGAAATATTCCTAGAACCGACTTCATGGACTTGTTATAAAGATTTGGGATAATATGTCAAGTGCTTGTAATCCTATTTAAATGTTAGCTATTATCAAATCTTCTATTACTACTTTTCCATTTTAAGAAATACTTTTGTTTTGAACTAATTATGTTTCTTATCTGAGTAAAAAAAACACACTGGTAGGGACTCTTGAGCTATAGTTTTAATGGATGAGGATGCTGCAGAATATGATGACCCTGGATTAGCTCATCTAATGGGACATTGTGAGGCAGGAATAGCTACAGGTGCTAAATATATATCTGTTTATTTGGTGAATAAATAAATGAATGAATGAGTGAGTGATGCTATATTCCCAAAGCCTCCCAGACAGACCCCAGACTCCTTTCTGTGACTCATCAGGGTTCTATTCTCCTCAGAAAGAGGCTGCAGAGAGAATATTACAAAGAGCTAAAATACAAAAAGCCTAGCTTCTCATTGTAACCCTCCTGTTAAGTAGCTGTGTGACTGTTAAAGGTTCACTTCCCATCTCTGGGCCTGTTTCTTCCTCTGTCAATGAGGGGGCCATTCATCAGTTTGGTGACTGCTCCCAGTCTTTCCTAAGACTATTTCTTTCTTCAGCCTTCCCCCAAACCCCCCCAAAATTGAAACCTCTCTGAGGTCTCCCCAGAATGGAAAGCAGAGTCTGAGATTTGACCTCAAATAAGGACCTTTTGAAATTACTCCTGTGGATGTCTGTAGCGGAGAGAGGTTTGGAGTTAGGAAGATGGGAATTCAAATCCAACCACAAGCAGACACTTTCTGGCTGTGTGAATCCTCTAAGTCTTATCTGGGAGACCCTGTTAATGTTTTGTATGGCAAAGTCATCACAGCCCTGCTTTATCCCAGTTAGACCACAGCTGGAATACTGTGCCTAGGTCTGGGTCCCACATGTTAGAAAGGGGCAGCCAGGAAGATCATGGGCTTTGGAAAACGGGGCTTGTGCAAGAAACCAGAAGCTTAATTTAGGAAATAGAGAACTTGTGAATCTGCCTGAAAATGTTGAAAGGTCTGCCGGGAAGGAGTCGTTTTGCTTTGATTGGCTCCCTAACTAGAGAAATTTCAGCTTCCTGGAACCACAAACTTCCCCACTCACTCCCAAATGTATCCCAAAGTGGGATGGTAGTGAGGTCCCTTCTCCAGGGTCTTCCAGCAGAGACACAGCCTGCTTGACTCAATGTGACCTCTGGGGTCCCTCCCAGCACTGAGATCCCTTTATCTTGTAATTCGCCGAAGGGGATAAAGGGGATGCTGTGCACATGATTACCGGGATGATGCTGAGAATTGTGGGTGACAGAGGGAGGGGAGGGCACCCCGGAGCAAAGCCATCAGGCATCCCCAGCGCTGCCGACATAATTCTATTTACATTATTAGCCTTTCTAACGAGCCAATCAATATCTGAGAAGCCGGCCGGGCGGGGGGACGCCCTCCGGAGCGGGGGGAGGCCAGCCCAGCCCCAAGTTGGGGATTAAGAGGGAGGAGAAGGGCAATTGCTTTCAAATCCGACCGACGTGTTCCGCGCTTTCCTGGGAGGCTTAGGCGGGCGACAGCTTAGAGGACACCGAGAAAGTGTCGCCCGGCTGGCTGGTCGGGGCGCGCAGGCAGGGGAGGACTCCAGGGAGACGGCGTCCCACTTGCAATTGTATCAGAGATTAGGGGGACCGGCAGCGGGGGAGGAGGGCTGTTGACAAACAGCTCGCCCGCCCTGAAATCCCCTGCCCTCAATTCCACGCTGGCTGTGTTTGGCCATGACTGTGCCTTTGAGATTCCGGGGCCGCTGGGCGGCTGCGGGGTTCAGCCATGACCCCCCCTCCTGCTGGGGTCAAGCACAAGACTCCCCCCACCCCCAGCTGTCTCCCTTCCAGCCCAGATGTCTTTCTAAGAGGGGACCTGGGAAGGAGACCATAGATCTCAAAGCAGTGTCCAAAAAGAATGGAGCGCTAAGAAGGGAAAGAAACTGGAGGAGCCATGGGTCCCTCTCCTCCCTCACCAAGAGGGAGAAACAGGAGATGGGTCCTGCCCCCCGAGTGTGCACAGAAATGTGGGCTCGGGATGGAGAAAGTGGCCAGTGCTGGAACTAGATACTGCAGGAGGTTCTGGGAGTTCACTAGACACCATTCAGGGAAGGTCCTACTCTCCAAGAGGGCTTCTTAATAGCTCTGAGCCCAATATTGGTAGTGATGTCAATGGCACTGACTCCAAGATAGCATTGAGAACCCCTCTGCCTTTTCAATTCACTAGCTGTGGAATCTTAACCCCTGGGAGGGTCAGTTTCCTCATCCCTAAACCCTCACATGGTTCTAAGATCTCAGATGTAGGAAATTTCTCCACTGAGGCAGATCCGTGCTTGTCCAGCCTATTGGTAGACAAAAGGGGTCTATCCAACTTGTTGAATCCTCCCTGGGCATCACAGAGATCAGTGGAGCTCGAAAACAATAAGTAACCCACCAGTCACTTTTAAGATGTGACCATTTTCTTTTCTGATCATATGCTTCTCTTTCAGAATTCTTTGTTCCTAAGATGGAGCTCACAGTCACTATTTACCTCTTCCCCTGCCCTTGGAGTGAGTCTCATTTTCAGTTCTTCAAACTGTTTCCTCTATCACTCACAGTCACAGAACATCCGCAAAATGGCGGGACAATAATACAATAATAATAGCTTTCTCCATAGTAAGGATCAAATGGCATAATGTCTGCAATTCATTTGGCGGATCTCGAAGCTGTAACATAAATGTCAAGTTATTATTGTTATTTAAATCACAGAATCTCAAGAGACCATCTCAGAGATCATGTAGTTCAGGGATTACTAAGCTTTTTGTGTGTCCTAGTCCCCTTGGGCAGTATCTAGTGAAGCTTATGCATTCCTCCCTAGAATCACATTTTTAAATGCTCAAAATAGAATATCAGGGATGACAAACCAATTATAGCAAAATTCAGCTATCAAAACATATTTTTTTAAAAGTTCATGGATCCTTAGTTCAGATCTCATGATCTAGTCCAATCCATCTTTGACCATGAATCCTTGGTGCCATCCCCAGCAAATGACCATCTAACCTTTATTTCGATTTGACTGCCTGCTAAGGTAGCCCAATTCCACTTTTGGACAGCTCTAATAACATGTTTTTCCTTTTTAAAAATAATGAAGCTGAAATCTGTCTGTATCGGTCACCCCTGGTTTCCCCTTTTGCCCTCTGGAACCAAGCTGAATAAATTGAAATTTTTTTATATGAAGGTCATAAAGGTAATAATAATAGACACGTTTATCTTGGATTACTGATTTCAAGCACACAGAATAGCAGCAGCAGCAGCAGCAGTAGCAGCAGCAGCAGCAGTAGTAGTAGCAGTAGTAGTAGTAGTAGTAGTAGTAGTAGTAGTAGTAGTAGTAGTAGTAGTAGTAGTAGCAGTAGCAGTAACAACTATGTAGTGCTTTTGCATTTGCAAAAGACTTTCAGTATTTTATCTCATTTTATCCTCACAACAACTCTGTGAGAAGAGGGATCAATTTTATTAAAAGGAAAAATGAGTCTTTCCCCCTTCAATCCCAGACAAGGTAAATGGCATGACTAGGGCCAAGTAGCTCATTGGAAACTCAAACCCAGGTCTACTTCTGATGACTACTGGGTCATCATAAATTTAGAACCAGAAGGGACCATTAGCTTATTTAATTATAGTACACTGCCTTAGGGTTGGAAGGGACCTTAGAGACCATCTAATCCAATCCCCTCATTTTACAGAGGAGGAAAATGAAGCCCAGAGAAGTTTAATGACTAACTAAAAACCATTGGTTCATAGATCTAGAACTAGAAGTGACTTTTTGCGGGGTGAGGGGAAGACATTTGGTCCAACCACTCATTTTACACAAAACTGATGAAATGGTTTACCTGTGATCAGACAGGTCATAAGTAATGGAGTCCAAATTTGAACACATAAATCCTAACTTCAAATCCACAATGATTTCTAGTATCCCACATTGTGGATACTAAATGTATCAATGTAAGACCCAAAAGCTGAACGTGGGCTCTCTCTTCAGATAGGAATGGCCTCTGGTATGTTTTTTGATTGTATCAGCTTGGGTTGGGATTGTCCAACAGAAACAGAGCAAGAGGTTGTGACCCAAGTTATATGAACCAATCAAAAGGGGGCACCCAAGACCGGGCACCCAATTCTCCCCAAAAAGTAGGAATGTGAGAAATGCCAGGGCTGTAAAATACCTCATGAGCAAATAAAAGACTGAGAATCCAGAAAGAGATAGGCTAGGGAAGTAATATGGAATAAAAACTAAGAGACAAAGAGACTTAGACATGAACAGAGGGAGAAAATGAGAAAAGCTAATATGGAGAGAGAGGAGAGAAACAAAGAAGGGAAGAAGAAAAAGGAAGAAAGAAACAAAGAATAAAAGAGAGAGAAGGAGACAGAGACAGAGACAGAGACAGAGACAGACAGAGACAGAGAGAGAGAGGGAGAGAGAGAGACAAAGAGAGAGAGAGAGAGAAGCAGTCAGACAAAGATGAGCATATAAGTAGAAAGAGAAAAGGATAGACATAGAGATTTATTCTGCAGGGCTCCAGAGGATGGAACCAGGAGCCATGAGTGGGAGTTTGATGAGGAGGGAGCAGATTTTTAGTCCCATGTAAAGGAAAAACCTTCTGACATTGAGAAATGCAGAGACAGAAAGAGAGCTAGATTACTGGAGGAGAAATGAAAGGCCAGCTGGAGAAGGAAGTGAGTGGAGTGAATGTCAAAGGAGGGCATTCATTCTGGGGGCCATTAGAATTGGAGGCAGTGGAAGATATTCAGAACTATTCAGGAGAGAAGCAAAATTACTATGGTGAGTAGAGCGAGCCAGGGAAATCTGAGGGCAAACTCTGGTTCTGACATCTCCAGTCTGTGTGACTCTGGGCAAGCTCCAGCTTCTCAATGCCCAGCCTAGGCAGCTCTCTAAGACCTTACATTTCAGAGAAGGTGCCAACCTACCTTGGTAAATCGTGCTTCCTCACCTAGAAGTTCCCTATATCAAAGTTCATTATGTTTATGCTGGGTTTATTCTCACTACTAGCATCTCCATCTCCCCCTGGGATATTCATCTTCACACACTGGGAGAAACAGGGTTAGATTGCAATTGTTCTAGAAAAAATCTAGAGGTTTTCATGGACCACAAGCTCAGTATGAGGCACAGTGTGAAATGGTAGCCCCATCCTCCACCCCAAAGCTGATGTGATTCTGGATTGTATTAGAAGTATAGATTTCACAAATAGAGAGATTGACCCACTGTATTCTATCCACCTCAGACTTCATCAAGAATACTGTGTTTCAGGGGCAGCTAGGTAGCACAGTGGATAGAGCACCAACCCTGAAGTCAGGAGGATCTGAGTTCAAATCTGACCTCAGACACTTAACACGTCCTGGTTGTATGACCCTGGGCAAGTCACTTAACCCTGATTGCCTCAGCAAAAAAAAAAAAAAAATACTGTGTTTCGATAACAGTAGTAATAGTAGCAGCAGCAATTGTAACAGTAGCAACAGCAGCAGTAATAGCAATAATAGCAGCAGCAATAGTACTGATATGATCATCAATTTTGATGCACCTAGCTCTCTTAAACAACGAGATGATTCTGGCCAGTTTCAATGATCTTGTGATGGAGTGCTCAATCTGCACCCAGAGAGAGCACTGTGGGAACTGAGTGTGGTTCACAACTTAGCATCTGCACTTTTTTGTTATTGTTTGCTTGCGTTTTATTTTCTTTCTCATTTTTTCCCTTTTAGATCTGATTTCTCTTGTACAGCAAGATAATTATGGAAATATGTATAGAAGAATTACACATGTTTAACATATATTGGATTAGTTGCCATCTAGGGGAGAGGGGAGGAGAGAAGAGAGGGAGAAAATTTGGAACACGAGATTTTGCAAGGGTGAATGTTGAAAATTATCCATACATATGTTTTGAAAATAAAAGCCTTGCATTAAAATAAAAGAATACTATGTTCAATATGCTCAAAGGGCTATCAAACTGTGCATACCCTTTGATCTGGCAATCTCTACTGGGCCTGTATCCCAAAGAGATTATAAAAAAGGGAAAAGAACCCATATGTGCAAAAATGTTTGTAACAGCCCTTTTTGTAGTGGCAAGGAACTGAAATTTCCCATCAGATGGGGAATGGCTGAATAAATTAGGGTATATGAATGTTATGGAATATTATTGTTCTGTAAGAAACAATCAGCAGGGTGATGTCAGGTCTAAAGAGACATATGAACTGATGCTAAGTGAAGTGAGTAGAACCAAAAGAACAATGCACACAGAAACAAGACTATGCGATGATTAACTCTAATGAACATGACTCTTTTCAACAATGAGGTGATTCAGGCCAGTTCAACAGAATTATGATGGAGAGAACCATCCACCTCCAGACAGAGGACTAAGGGGACTGAATGTGGATTGCAACATAGTATTTTCACCTTTTTGTTGTTATTTGCTTGCTTTTTTTCTTTATTTCTTTTTTTTTTTTGCTTTCTGATCTGATTTTTCTTGTGATGATGATAAATCATCATATGATAATGTGGAAATATGTATAGAAGAATTGCATATGTTTAACATGTATTGGATCACTTGCTGTCTAGGGGAAAGAGTTGGGGGAAGGGAGGGAGAAAGATTTGGAACACCAGGTTTTGGTAGAGTGAATGTTAAAAACTATCTTTGCAAGTATTTTGGAAATAAAAGGCTAATATTTAAAAAAACTAAAAGAAAAAGAGTATTTGTATAAATATGTATACACATTCGATTTGTCAAGTATTTTGACATGGTTAACATGTATTGGACTTCCTGCCATCTAGGGGAGGAGGTGGGGGGAGAAGGGAAAATTTGTAACAAAAAGCTTTGCAAGGGTCAGTGTTGAAATATTACCCATGTGCATTGTGTTTCCTTTCTCAGATATTTTTTGTTCATGTAGATACGATTTTCCTTGCACAGCAAGATGTGTGGAAATATGTATACATATATTTGACTTGTCAAGTATTTTAATATAATTAACATGTAGTGGACTTCCTGCCATCTAGGGGAGGGAAGGGGACTAGGGGGAAAATTTGTAACGGAAAGCTTTGTAAGGGTCAATGTTGAAGAACTACCCATACATATGTTTTGCAAATAAAAAGCTTTAATAAAAAATTAATTAATTAATTAATTTAAAAAAGAAATATTACCCATGCATATGTTTTGCAAATAAAAAGCTTTAATTAAAAAAAAGAAAAAAAGAAAAAGAATATTGTGTTTAGACTGTGGAAATATGTTTAAAAGAATTGCACATATTTAACCTATATCAGATTGCTTTCTGTCTTGGAGGTTGAGGAGGTAGGGATCAAGGGAGGAAGAAAAATTGGGAACACGTCTTGCAGAAATCAATATTGAAAACTGTCTTTGAATGTGTTTGGAAAAAATAAAATACTATTAAAAATACTATGTTCATTCTAGGAGTCATAAATATTGAAAGGAAGAAGAACGCAGTTTAGACTAGACTAGTCCCAGAAGCCTTCCTGATGGAGGGGGGCTTAGAGGTGGACCCTGCAAAAAGGATTTAGATGGGCTCAATGAACAGGTGTGAAGCGAGTTAGCTTGCTAGGCTTGGGGAGCCGGATGGAAACACTTTTCAACAAGCATCACAGCAGTGTTTGGGACCAACTGCTGGCTGTACTTCAGTACCTGTGGCCACTTCTCTGATTCTGTGATTCTTCAGGGACTGTTGTGTCCCCATTCTCATAATTATATAGCACCAGTAGAATATTGACACTTCAAATGAGTCCCTGTTTCCCAGAGAAACTGATGATATCACTAGCTTGAATTTTAGTATAATGATAGGAATTCTACAGTTTCCCAAAGGCAGTCTAGGATAAAACGAAAGGCACAGAGAAGAAAATAAGAAGGGACAGAGAGAGCATAAACACCTTAGGCAATCTAGGGAGGCTTCCAGGAGGAAGAGGAGGCCTCTGAGCTAAGAATGAAAACAGGCTTCCTCCCCATCCTGTTCCTTCTGCTTTCTTCTTTTCCCTCCCTTCTCTCCCCTTCCACTCTCTCTGCCTGGGATGCTGCACCTTCTACCAGACTTTCCTGCTGGGATAGAGATGGAGGCCTAGGTGAGGGCCTTGGGAAAGAGAGATTGGGAATGTGGCAGATTGGCTGCCCTCACAGAGGACCAGACCCAGAAAGGTTTCAAATAAAACCCCAGGAGTCCTATTATTAGACACTATGGCCAGATGGACAGGGGAAGAGGAAGTGGGAAGGGGGGTTGTGCTTAGCAAAGGGAAGTGTGCTGATGGGTGTGGGGAGCTTTTTCCAGATGTGTGAGTTGGGTGGGGGGGGGGAAAGGAAGAACAATGATCTCAACCCCTGGATAGTCTAGGGTGGGCTGCCAGGGGATGGGAAAGTCTAGACACCATTTGTGGGAATGCTGTGCCCCCTGGCGGTCAAATCGTTCTTTGGTTAAGCAGCTGGCAATTGTCCACCTGATGGCTGGAGCCCCTCTACAGAGAAACATCTGTTGGCTGTTTGGTCACATCTGGTTTGGGGACAGGCTATAATAATCCCTTTAAGGCAAGTGTCTGAGAAACCCATTAATCCAGGGTTTCTAATCCATAGACCTGGAGTGGCAGGGAGAGCCTGACATTCAAGACCCCCCATAAGCCAACCCCCTGTCTTGCAGCCCCATCTGCTACCCAACACACCAACACACTCCTCATGGCACATCTGCTCAGTCTCCACTCCACATCAAGCTTATTCCCCAGACAGTGTCCTGGACAATCTGGAAAATTGACCTCCTGTCTGGGGTGTTCTAGCTTGGAGAGATTCTGGGTTCCCTGCGGATTTGACAACTCTAAGGTACTGGGACTCTTTGTTTCTATGTCTCCATTATACTGCCCAGCATCACTTCGATGCTTCAAAAAGGCATTGAGGGTGCTGGATCCGAAGGCTGGAAGGGCTGATGTTCCAATCTTGCCTTGGACACCTAGTAGTTGTATTACTCTGGGCCACTCTGAGCCTCAGTTTTCCTCAGAGGGTTGTCAGGATCAAATGAGATAACACAATCATTGGAAAGCATTTTGGAAATCTTAAAGCACCATTTAAATGCTAGATATCGTAATTATAATTAGTAGTAGCGTAGCAGCAACAGCAGTAATAGTAATAGTAGTAGTAGTAGTAACAACAGCAGCAAGAGGAGGAGGAGGAGGAGGAGGAGCAGCAGCAGTAGCAGTAATAGCAATAATAGCAGCAGTAATAGTAGTAGTAGTAGCAGCAGCAATAGCAATAATAGCAGCAGCAATAGTAATAGCAGCAGCAGCAATAGTAATAGTAGCAGCAGCAATAGTAATAGCAGTAGTAGTAGTAGTAGCAATAGTAGTAATAGTAGCAGCAGCAGTAATAATAGTAGCAGCAGCAATAGTAACAGTAGCAGCAGCAGCAGTAATAGCAATAATAGCAGCAATAGTAATAGTAATAGTAGCAGCAACAGCAATAGTAATAGTAGCAGCAGCAGTAATAGTAGTAGGAGCAGCAGCAGCAGCAACAGTAATAATAGCAGCAGCAATAGTAACAGCAGCAGCAGCAGTAATAGCAATAATAGCAGCAACAATAATAATAGTAGCAGCAGCAGCAGCAGTAATAGCAATAATAGTAGCAGTAGCAGCAGCAGCAGTAGTAATAATAGCAGTAGCAATAGTAATAGCAGCAGCAGCAATAGTAATAGTAGCAGCAGCAGCAGTAATAGCAATAATAGCAGCAATTGTAATAGTAGCAACAGCAGCAAGTAATAGTAGTAGTAGTAGCATCAATAGTAGTAATAATAGTAGCAGCAGTAGTAATAGTAATAGTAGTAGCAGCAATAGTAGTAATAATAGTAGCAGCAGCAGCAGCAATAGTAATAGTAGCAGCAGCAGTAGGAATAGTAGTAGGAGTAGTAGTAGCAGCAGCAGCAGCAGCAGGAGGAGGAGTAGCAAGGAGGAATGATCCCTTGCTCTCATCCACTGTGGCCCATTGCAGGATCTGTTTCCTCTTGGAAGGTCAGGAAGTTCTCCCTTATGTCCTCCCTCCACCTCTCCCACTTTTCTTGTAGTCTGTTTCCCTTTTTTTCAGGTGTATGGGGGGGGGGAATAAGTAGCAGCTGCTCAGCCTTCCTTTTTAACGAACTCTTGCCAACAGTGACCCCCTGCCACCTCTCTCCTCTCCTCCCAAGGCCCGCTTTGCCTCTCTGCCACTCTTCTCTAGCACACTTGGATGTTCTTTCCCCCATAGCCTCTGTATGTAGACCAAAGAAAAAGACCGGGGACCAAAAGGAAACTTCCTGCTCCTTAGTTGCAGAAGTTCTGCATCTTCCCTCTTAGGTCTAAGTTCTTCTGCAGTGGCTTCTTCTTCTCAAGGGAAGGCACCTCTAAGATGCAGGGGATGCCGGGGCAGTCTCTGAGCCTCCTGGCCTGCCTGAGTATTTTGCTAGGGTCCCCAGGAGCAGACATGGTAACCTGGGAATCTCATAGTCTGTGGTCGCCCTCTGGTGGCCAGTACAGGAAACACTTCACTTTTGACTGAGTCACAGACTGGAGCCATCAGTCACCTTGCAGTTCATCTAGCCTGGTCTTGGAGGTTTTCAGTGAAGGAGGATCCTGGCACCTCATGGCAGCCTGTGTCGCTTTGGGGCAGCTGGATCATTAGGAAGCTTTTGACAGGGAGCCCACTTTTACCTCTCAGTACTTTCCACCCATTGATTCTGGTCCTTTGCTCTGGGACCAAACAGGAAAGATCTAATCTCTTTGCCAAGTGACAGCCTTTCAGATGCTGGAAGACAACAGCTCACCTCCTCTGAATCTTCTCTCTTCAAGGCAAATGTCTGTGGTTCCTTCGACCGGTCCCCACCTGACATGATCTCAAGGCTCCTCATCATTCTCGTTGTCCTCTTCGGAAAGTTCTCCAGCTTTTTGATGTCCTTCGTAATCTAGAGATAGATACTGTGGGGGGCTTAGACTGGGGAGGGCAGTAGACATCTTAAACCCACCCCAGCAAAACAACTCATTATCTTGCCCCCTAACCCCTCTCACTCCTCACTTCCCTAGGACCATCAAAGCAGCATCCTCCTATTTTCCCTCCTCACTATCTCCCATCCCCCATATCCAATCTGTTGCTAAGGCCTGTCCATTTTACCTCTGCTATATGTCTCAAATATGCTACGTTCTCCCCTGTGACACCCCCAGTATACGGGCACTCATCACACCCAAACAATTGAAATAGCTTATTTGTGGGTCTGGCTGCTGCCTCGTATTTCCTCCCTGCACTCTGCCCTCCATTCAGCTACCAAAGTGATTTTCCTAAAGTGCTGGTCCATCCTGATCACCCATATTCAATAAACATCCAGGATCTCTGCCATTGGAAACCCTCATAATCTCTCTCTCTCTCTCTCTCTCTCTCTCTCTCTCTCTCTCTCTCTCTCTCTCTCTCTGTGTGTGTGTCTCTCTCTGTCTTTCTGTCTCTGTCTTTGTGTGTGTCTATCTGTCTGTCTCTGTCTCTCTATCTTTCTGTTTCTCTGTCTCTCTGTCTCTGTGTCTCTCTCTGTTTCTCTATCTGTCTGTCTCTGTTTCTCTCTGTCTCTCTACCTGTCTGTCTCCTCTCCTCCTCTCTCTTTGACTCTCTTCTCTCTGTCTCTCTCTTTCTTTCTGTCTTTCTGCCTGTCTGTCTGTCTCCTCTCCTCTTCTGTCTCTTTCTGTCTTGTTTCTCTATCTGTTTCTTCTCTCCTCTGTCTTGTTTCTCTATCTGTTTCTTCTCTCCTCTGTCTCTGTCTCTCTCCATTTCTCTATCTCTCTGCCTCTGTCTTTCTGTCTCTGTGTATCTCTGTTTCTGTCTTTTTGTCTCTCTGTTTCTCTGTCTCTCTGCCTGTCTGTCTCCTCTCCTCTTCTGTCTTTCTCCATCTTGTCTCTCTATCTGTTTCTCCTCTCCTCTGCCTCTGTCTGTCTCTCTATCTCTGTCTCTGTCTCTGTCTCACACACATACACACACACACACATACACACACACACCTTTCCAGTTTCCTTCTACCTTACTCCCACCATGTACTCTTCCATGTAATGACACTAGCCTCCCAGCTGTTCCACTTCACCTCTAAGGTCCAGACACTTTCTCTGGCTGCTCCCCTTGTCTGGAATGCTCTCCTTTCTCATCTCTGCCTCCTGGCTTCCCTGACTTCCTTCAGGTCTCAGTTAAAATCCCACCACCTAGAGGAAGTTTTCCCTAACCTCTCTTAATGCTAGTGCCTTCCCTCTGTTGATCATCTCCAACTTATTCATCAATAACTTCTATGTACATAATAATTTGCATGTTGTTTTCCCCATGAGATTATGAGCTCCTTGAGAGAAGTGATTGTCTTTTGCAGCTTTTTGTATCCCTAGTGCTTTAGTACAGTGCGTGGCACATAGTAGGAGTTTGATAAATGTATGTTAATTACAGATTTATTTATTTAATATATTTCAATATATAATTAATAGATTATAAACACATATTTATTAATGGAGACAATTGCATTCTTTCTTTATTTCTTTCTTTCTTCTTCTTTTTTTTTTTTTTTGCTAAGCTAATTGGGGTTAAGTGACTTGCCTAGGGTCACACAGCTCGGAAGTGTTAAGTGTCTGAGGCCAGATTTATTTATTTATTTATTTATTTATTTTTAATTAAAACTTTTTATTTGCAAAACATATGCATGGATAATTTTTCAACATTGACCCTTGCAAAGCCTTCTGTTACATAATTTTCCCTCCTTCCCCCACTCCCTCCCCTAGATGGCAGGTAGTCTAGTACATGTTAATTATGTTAAAATACTTGACAAATGGAAGATGTGTATACATATTTAAAGTTATCTTGCTGTCAGATCTACAAGAAAAAAAAAATCTGAGAAGGGAAACATAATGCAAGCAAACATCAACAGAGAGCATGAAAATGCTATGTTGTGGTCCAGATTCAAATCCCACAGGCCTCTCCCTGGGTGTAGATGGCTTTCTTCCTCATTGAACAACTGGAACTGGTTTGAAACATCTGAGACCAGAATTGAACTCAGGTCCTCCTGACTTCAGGGCTGGTGCTCTATCCACTACACCCCCTAGCTGCCCCTGACAACTGTATTCTTTCTGATTTTTTTTCAAATATTCATCACATTCAATGTGTACCAATTCTTTTTTGTAAGGTTTTATGATAGACGAGGAAGTACTCTATATAATCCACATGTCATTTGCCTCTCTTCTTATTTCTTTTTTCTGAACCACACTTTTCCATCTATTTCTTCTCATCTTCACCTTTTCCCATCTTTCTACTGGTTATTTGACCAGGACGCTCAAGATTGTCATAGATTTTACCCACCACTGCACCCAGAGTGACTGATATTGCTGTGGATGCTGTATTTATTTTCAGGGAGTCTGTGTTTTGCAAAGACATCATCAGTACTGTAATCCATGAAGGCCAACTGTCATAAGAAATATTATTTCTGTGTGACCCTGGGCAAGTCACTTAACCTCAATTGCCTCAGCAAAAAGCAAAAAAAAAAAAAAAGAAAGAAAAAGAAAGAAAGGAAGGAAGGAAGGAAGGAAGAAAAGAAAGAAATATTATTTCATATAACTTTGTGGTATACAGTAAAAGCTACTCCACCAAATTTTTTCTTGTCCAAGAAATAACTTTCATCTGGTTTCATTTATAGTAAGAATATCAAGATTAATTATATTCAACTTCTTCATCTATATCCCCTTTAATGGCCTTTTGACAAGGAGATCCAATAGTTAAATGAAGGTCTATTAATAGACTAATGACTATGTTATTCTTGATTGGCTCTGCTTGGTTTTCTTCTACATTGATTTAATCACTGCAAAAGCTGAAAGGAGCCACCAAGAACTGAGGGTCATTTTCGTTTTTTTCCTGGTTTGATGGGTTGCCACAGCCCAAAAATTCCATCCCAAGATGACCAGGCTGACAGCAATGTTCCTTTCCATAAGCAGCTAAACTGATCCTCTAGACTTGCTCAATTACTTAGGTTGTACTCTAATTTTTTTCAGCATGGTAGAACATGGCAGAGCATATATTTTGCTAGTATAGCCTCAGAAAGTCAGACACGATTAGCTACAAACCTTGGGATTTAATGCAACCCATATGTTGAAAGGCGGCTTCCCTGAAGGATAGCACTGTGACTCTGCACTGTGTACATGGAGTAATACATGACTCCTCATTGGCTGAGAGACATTTGAATTCAGGGCCATCTATATAATTTTTTGGTTTACTTTTCACCTTGACAAAAAAAAAGTCACTCATTTCTTTTTAGCATCCATTCAGTGGGGGTCAAGTTGAGGGGGGAGACAGCTAAGCTGAGTGATCATAAACTAAACATTATCTTCTTCTTTAAAGCAACCAAGGGAAATGTTTTTTATTCTGAATCCCTTAAAACTTTGTACTCCCAGGCAAAAACTACTTGATATGAGGTGGTAGAAAGATAAAATTCTAGGGGGTAGCTAAGTGGCAGCTAGGTGGCACAGTGGATAGAGCACCAGCCCTGAAGTCAGGAGGACCTGAGTTCAAATCTGGTCTCAGACACTTACCATTCCGTAGCTGTGTGACCCTGGGCAAGTCACTTAACCTCAACTGCCTCAGCAAAAAGAAAAAAAAAAAGATAAAATTCTAGCTTCTTAGAAATAAGAGTTAGTGCTCCATCGTGCTCCTCCCCATTTCTGTCCCCCACAAAAGTAGAAATCACAATCTTTCTTGGAGATAGAATGGACCATATTCTAGATCATCTATCTATCTATCTATCCCACACAAAGGCTAGCCATTTTCTGTTAGACTTTTAAAAATACATACCTATACATACATATATAGGTGTACGTATCTATACATATATGTATGTATAGATATACACACATATACACAAAAATATCATCCCAGAAGATCGCATTAGCTTGTTAAATCATTTCCTTGTGGAGGTTTCTAGGGAGCTACTTCCAGGATAATCTTGATGGCCTGTATGGAAACTATTTCAGACAGATTATAATCCATTTTGTGACTAGTTCCAGGCAGCTAAGCTTGTGGTGAAGAGAAGTTTTCTGATTGGCTCTATGGCCAGTAACTAGGGCACATTTATACTGGCCAATGAGGGTCTCCTAATTCTTACCTGTCTGTGTTCAAGTCTGTTCAAGTGAGGAGGCAAGGACTTAGCCAAGAGAAGTTGAAGTTGACTCCACATTCAATCAATGGACCTCCTCTTCAGCATGGATTTAGCTGACCAGAAGCAGAAATAGAACATCTGTACATGCTCCACAGTCTGTATTCTCCCAGAAGTAGCTCACTAGTCTTCCACATGAGAATACCATGTTAGCATGATGATTGGGTATGTATATGTTCCAGACCTCAGTTATATATGGGTATACATCTATAACATGTCATTTATGAAATCAAAATTGTCCATTTTATCTCCTGTGATTCTCTCTCTCCCTGTTTGATCAAGAACTATCCACCTGTTCACAGCTGCAAAAGGTAGCTCCTTTGTTCCTCTAATTTTATAACACACACACATACACATAAATATATATACATATGTGTGCACACACAGATGAGATACGTATTTGAAGCTACATTGGATATATGTGTAAGATATATGTACATGTGTATATATGTGTGTGTTATATATACTGTGTATGCATATGTATCTATAGTTATATAGACATAGATATAGATCTAGATATAAATGGAGTTTAGCATAAGATATAGTATGAAATGTTAACCCTACAATACTAACTGTTCTTTTAAATTTTGTTAGAATTCTCTCGTGAATCTGTCAGGACCAGGAAATCCTCCTTTCCCTCTTTGGCAGTTCCTTGCTGCAAGTTCTATTTTCTTTTCTTATATTAGGTTATTTAGTATTTCTTTTTGGTCCTCTGTTAATTTGAGTATTTTGTATTTTTAAAGATATTCTAGTTTGTTTGGTTTTTTTGTTGTTGTTCTCAATTTTGTTAGTGTATAACTATATACAATAGATTCTAATTATTGTTTTCATTTGATTTTGTGATTTTATCTTGATTTTTAATATTTTCTTGACTTGATTTTCTGCCCTTTTTTAATCAGATTAAGAATTTATTAATTTCATTTATCTTTTCAAAGAGCCACCTTCTTAGTTTTATTTATCATTTCTGTAGGGTTTTTTTTTTCCCTCTGGAGGTATGGGGGTGGTGTTCCAGATTATCTGGTTTCTCTTCCTATTTTAATATCTGCTTTTTTATGATTATTTTAGGTTTCTTATTTTGGGGGGCTTTTGAATTTTTAGTGGAGGGGGTTAACCCCAGTTGGGGTTAAGTGACTTGCCCAGGGTCACACAACTAGTAAGTTTTAAGTGTTTGAGATCAGATTTGAACTCAGGTCATTCTGACTATAGAGTGTTGTCCACTGCACCATCTAGCTGCCCCCCCCCGCTTTCTAATTTTTAAAAATGCATATTCACTGGGACAGCTAGGTGGCACAGTGGATAGACCACCAGCCCTAAAGTCAGGAGAACTTGAGTTCAAATTTGGTCTCAGACATTTAACACTTCCTGGCTGTGTGATCCTGGGCAAGTCACTTAACCCCAGTTGCCTCAGCCAAAAATAAAATGCATATTCGGTTTACTAATCTTTTCTCTTTATATTTGATTAATGTATATTTGTAGAGATTTAACTTTTTTCCCATAATAACTACTTTGGCTGTGTCGTAAAAATGTTGGTTTTATCATTTTTTAACATAATTATTACTTCTATTATCTGTTTTTTGACCCACTCACTATTTAGAATTTCACTAAGTTTCCATTTGGGTTAGGGTCTTTGGGCTCCCTAGACTGATTACTTTTAAATTTTCACTATGGTTAGTAAAAGGCATATTTACTATTTCTGCCTTATAACATTTGTTTGCAATATCCATGCAAATCCATGAATTGCCCTAATTCATGGTCAATTTTGTAAAAGTTTCAAGTGGTGCTAGAAGGAAGGATATCCTTTAGCAGTTCCATTTAGAATATGCTTTGTCTTTTAGCTCTGGCTTCTCCAGCTATGTGTTCAATTCTAATTTTTCCCCTTTGCTTATCTGTCTGTTAGACTTATCCAAAGCTGAGAGAGGGACATTGAAATCTCCTGATATGACTGTGTTACTATCTATGTTTTTTGGTAATTCAAAAAATTTTTCCTTTATGAATTTACTTGCTAAGGCACTAGCGCATGCAAATTAAAATTGACATGTTTGTGGTTTATTTATGGTTCCTTTCAGCATAATGTAGTTTCCTTGTTTATCTCTTTTTATTTTGTGAATGTTTATTTTTGCTTTGTCTAATAGCATGATTATAACTCCTGCTTTTTCGGATTCACCTGATGAATAGTTAATTTTATTCCAATCCCTCATTTTTATTCTGTAGATGTCATTGATTTTTTTTTTTAAATATGCTTCTTGTAAGCAACAGATTGTGAGGTTGCTGTAAGTTTTCAAGCAAACTCTGGGTGACTGTTGAATATGCTGTGGAGGGGACTCTTGTTCAAGCCTACATTATAAATGCTCTCTGGGGTGCCTTCCAGCTCAGAGATTCTGTGAACCATCCTCTAGATTCCAGTCATCCAATGAGCCAAAGATCACCCCATTGACCAAGTGGATGCAACCTGCTAGAAATTCTCAGCAACACCATTTTGTTCCTAATTAATGAGGCACCCACCCTACAGGTCCCTTCTGTTCTCTAACTAGCTACTGCCAGCTGTCCTGCTAACAGGCTTAGATCAATTAGTCATTGTAATTGACTCAGAATGATAAATGCATGCTGAATTTAATTGATGGAACTAAATCCCAGTCTTCACATACCTAGATTCCTAATTAGGAAGGAACCCCAGAGATTCCCTCCAGCCAGAGGTTCTTAACTTTTCTGCATGTCCTGGTCTCCTCTGGCATCTATGGACCTTCTTGGAATAGGGCTTTTTTCTAAATTCATAATTGAAGGACTTGCTAAATTTCAGTGAGAGTTTAGTAAGATAAAGATGCAACTTTTTTCCCATCCAAGTTCATGAACTTTCAAAATCTACCCTTAGACCACTTGAGAGTCCATGGATCTGCTGGTTAAAAACTGTTGCAGTAGCTTAACTATTTTGACAAAGGAGGAAACTGAGACTTAGATAAGAAAGTAAATATCAAAGTAAAAAGATTCAGTGCTCTCCCACCCTACCTCAACTAACCTTCCTCCACTCCCCTCCTCAAAATAATGATCTCCAAGTGTGGTCTTCATGCCCTTGGAGATCAAAACTATTTTCATAATTAAACTAAGATATTATTTGTCTTTTACTCATTCTCTTACAAGTATACAGTGAGTTTTCCTGATTCCATATTATATGACACTAGTCACACCTTAGTATAGTATCAAAGAAGAATGTCTACAAATATCTGAAAAAGTTATTCAAATGCTCTTCTCTTTTCCTAATACAAAAAAAATTATATGAGGTTGGATTTTCTTCATATACTTCAATCAGTCAGTCAATAAGCTTTTATTAAACACCTACTAAGTGCCAAGCTCTGTACTAATCACTGAGGATATAGAAAGAAACAAAGGACATTCCCTGCCCTCAAGGAGCTCACAATCCAAATGACATAGCATATCTGCAAGACTACATGAAGAAGCAGTTAGGAGACTCAAGTATTTTCTATTAAGGCAAACAGACATTGAAGAGGTATGCTCAAATGTGGATAACAATGTCCCTCTTCTCACTAATTATTTTTGTTTTGGAAAATATAGTTACTTTCTTTTCTTTTTTTAAAAAATTTTCACTAGTATTTTATTTTTCCAAATACATGTAAAGATAGTTTTCAATATTCATTTTTGTATAATTTTGTGTTCCAAATTTTTCTCTCTTCTTCCCTTACCCTCCTCCCCAAGAGAGCAAGTAATCTGATATAGGTTAAATATGTACAATTCTTTTAAACATATTTCCATATTTGTCATGTGTGAAAGAAAAAATCAGACTAAAAGGGAAAAAACCACCAGAGAAAAAACAAACAAAAAGACTAAAATACTGTGTTTTAATCCATATTCAGTTTCCATAGTTCTCTTTCTCTTGGATGGACATTGCATTTTCCATCTCAAGTCTAATGGAACTGCCTTGAATTACTACACTGTTGAAAAGAGCCAAGTCCATCACAATTGATCGTCATCATCATCATTATCTTCTTGTTACTGTGTACAATATTCTCTTGGTTCTCCTAACTTCTGCTAACTTCACTCAGCATTAGTTAATGTAAGTAATACACTTATTTTTTATTAAAAATATGTCATTTGTGATAACATATAATAGGCTTCTCATTATTTAAAATTATTAGATGCTATGTTTATCCATTCTTATTTCTAATATGGTAAATAGCAATAAATGTAACTGATGTAAGCAAAATTCTTTGGGTTCAATACTTTTGAAGAATATAAAGGGGTACTGAGAAAAAAAATTTGAGAACAGATGGCCTAGGGGAAAGAAATAGTGTTTTTTAAAATTACTTTTTAATTTTATTTTTAATTTATAGAATAAAAGTAGCATTTTGTCATATAATTTTTTTAAATTTGATTGTAATGTTGGAGAGGTTGTGGGGAAACTGGAACACTAATACATTGTTGGTAGAGTTGTGAAATGATCCAACCATTCTGCAGAGCAGTTTGGAACTACACCCAAAGGGCTATCAAAATGTGCATATCCTTTGATCCAGCAGTGTCTCTACTGGGTCTGTACCCTAAAGAGATTTAAAGGAAGGAAAGGGACCCACATGTGCAAAAATGTTTGTGGCAGCCCTTTTTGTAGCGGCAAGGAACTGGAAACCAAGTGTATACCCATCAGTGGGAGAATGGTTGAATAAGTTATGGTATATGAGTTAGAGAATATTATTTTTCTATAAGAAATGATCAACTAGATGATTTTAGAGAGGCCTGGAGAGACTTACATGAACTGATGCTGAGTGAAATGAGTAGAACCAAGAGATCACTGTACACAGCAACAAAAACTATTATGTGATGATCAACTGTGATGAATTTGGTTCTTTTCAACAGGAAGATGATTCAGGCCAGTTCCAATGGTCTTGTGATGAAGAGAGCCATCTGCATCCAGAGAGAGAACTATGGGGACTGAATGTGGATCACATCATAGGATTTTCATCTTTTTTGTTGTTGTTTGCTTGCTTTTTTCTTTCTCATTTTTTTTTCTTTTGATCTGATTTTCTGGTGCAGAATGATGACTGTGGAAATGTGTGTAGAGGGATTACACATGCTCAACATATATTGGATTACTTGCTGTCCAGAGGAGAGGGTGGGGGGAAGGGAGGGAGAAAACTTTGGAACACAAGCTTTTGCAAGGGGTAAATATTGAAGCAAAGTTCAGGCCAGTTCCAATGGTCTTGTGATGGAGAGAGCCATCTGCATCCAGAGAGAGGACTGTGAGATTGCGTGTGGATCACAACACAGTATTTTATTTTTTATTTTTATTGTTTTTTGCTTGCTTTTTGTTTGCTTTCTCATTTTTTTTCTTTTTGATCTGATTTTTCTTGTGCAGCATGATAACTGCGGAAATACGTATAGAGGAATTGCACACTATACTGGATTATTTGCCATCTAGAGGAAGTGCTGGGGGGAAGAGAGGAAAAAAATTGGAACACAAGCTTTTGCAGGGGTGAAGTTTGAAAATTATCTATGCATATGTTTTGAAAATAAAAAGCTTCAATAAATAAATAAATAAATAAGCAATATTAATAAAAAGATCAAAACATAAAAAGGGTAAACATTGAAAACCATGCATATATTTGGAAAACAAAAAGCTATTATTTAAAAAAAAACTTAAACTAAAAAAAAGTTAATTGTACATGAAACTGCATATATTATATACTTGATATCCCTTTTAAATATATAACAAAGTTATCATGTAAATTTTTTTCTCTACCCCCTACTCAAGGCTATTATTTAACACAAACATGTATGTGTATATATATATATATATGTAAAATCAGTCTGTTTATACTTCTGTTTACCAGTTTTTACTCTGGATGCAGGTAGCATCTTCAGAAGGAAATAGTTTGCTATCCTTTGTATTATCATACAATAAATTTGTGACTCTTGGATGGATTGCCTGTGTAATAATAAATAAATAAATAATAGCCGTGACTGAGAACAGGGAAGAGGAGTGAAGAACAGGGATGAGTAATTTGGAAGTATATCATCTAGATATAATATACATACACATCTATGTATACATATAGTATACTCATGCACACGCATATACATGTATACTCCACATGTGTCATTAGTTTCTACTCATGGCAACTTCCACACTCTCCCTCCACTGACATTACTCAGCAATCTGTCTTGTCCTTTAAGAGTCTTTCCATTGAAACTTATTCCCTATGAGAGCAGCTGCTATCTACCCACCTCACCCTGACCCCCAAAAAGTCATTTGTAATCTATTTCCACCTTCTCTTCTCACTCCCTTTATACCATCTGCAATCTGACTTTTGACCTTTTCTCTTTTTTTAGCTAATTCATTTTTATTTTAATATTTTATTTTCCTCCAATTACCTGTAAAAACAACTTTTAACACTAATTTGTTAAAAAAAAAAAAAAAGATTTCCAAAATCTTTTCCTCACTCCTCTACCCCATTATTATTATTATTATTAAAGAACTTTTCAATGGAAAATCTGTCTCCAAAATTATCAATGATTTTTTTCATGGCCCTGTCTAAAGACCCTTTCTTAGGTCTCATCTCTGCAGCTTTGACCCTGTTGGCTCCATCCTTCAGTATCTCTTGTTGGATTTTAATGCATGATGAGCTAGCTAATTCTGGGTATCCTTGAGGGTTCTGCCCTGGATCCTATCTTTTCTGTCTGTCCACTCCAGGATCTCATCAGGGTCCAAGAGCATCTCAGGCTCAACATGTCTAAAATAGAATTTATTATCTTTCCGCCAAAGTCTTCCCTCCAACCCAAACTTCCCCTTCATTATTACAGCCATTCAAGTTCTCAATCTCCATTCCACAAATTTTGTCATTTCTTTCTCTATATCATCTCTGAAAGCCAGGTGAGGTAGAGTGAGAAATGTTTATTAGCCATGTGACCCAGGGCATGTAATTGTAACCTCTCCCAGCCTCAATTTCCACATATGTAAAATACAGATAATAATGTGTCTACCTTCCCAGGTGATTGTAAAAATCCAATGAAATAAATATGTAAATCACTTTTCAAACCTTAAAATACTATGTAAATAAATATTAGCTATCTACCATAATTATTAAGCTCCCTGAGACCAAGAATATATATATATGTATATCATATATATATATATGTATATATATATATATATAATCCCCAAGATTTAGTACAATGATATACTAGTGGACTAAATGCTTCTTGATTGATTGATTCAAGGTCCACCTTATTGACATATATGGTCAGAAGACCCTTGAAAAACCACTTCACTTTTTAGGACTTGGGTAATTCTTTGAAATCCAAAAGCAGAAGCGGTGTCTGTCTGTCTGCTTTGGTAGGAGTTCCTTACCAGTAATTTCTCAAACCCTGGATGACTTCCACCATCTTCCACATGTGGATGAATGGAACTGGAGGAAATAATGAAATATCACAGACCGCCTTCTTGTGCTTCCTTCAGCCTCCCATTTGATTCCCTCTTTCCATCAACTCTCTTAATTGTGGACTCATTCCCCCAAACTGGAATCAGCCTCTCTGAAATATTTTCATCTCAGTTTATGCCCTAGAATTCAGACCCCAGTCTCTAAAGCTGGACTTGATAGTTTGGAGCTGATGTGAATAGACATATTCAAGAGTATTTCCTTAAGTTTATAGAAAGCAGAAGTGGGTGCAGGATTCTACTTTGTCTTTCCCCACTCTGGTATCACCTGAGAAACCCATGACCTCATTAAGGAGAGCCCTACTAAGCTGAGGAGTGGGCCAAGTGGTGGCCTTGAGGTTGATGAATGAGCAATGATTAGAGAAACAGAGGGTGTTTCTGAGCCTGGAGAACAGAGGACTTGGGAGGGGGGGTTGGTCATGAGAGCTGATTTCAGGTATTCAAAGATGGGAGGGGGGGACACTTTATTCTACTTGGCCCCAGAGAGTGGAACTGCTGGCATGGGATGGTGGTCACAAAAAGTGAGTATAGGTGATGATTTGGGGAGAAACTTGCTAAAAATTAGAGTTGTCCCAAAGGGGGAGTTAAATGGAAGGTGGGGGATTCCCCTGAGTTGGATGTCTTCAATAAAATCTAGACAACCAGTTGTTGGAAAAGTGGGAGGGAGAATTCTGAATCAGTCTGGTGCTGGGCTCCATAGTCGATGGGCTCTGGAGCATCATCCACGTAGAAAAGATAAGTGAATCCTTGAGAGCACTAAGAAAGGCTGTATTGAAGGCAAAAAGAGGTGAAATGTAGAGAAGAGAAGGGAGAATGAAGGATCCCAGTTTGGGGGTATGAGTTCCCAATTAAGAGAATTGATGGAAAGAGGGACTCCAATGGGAGGCTGAAGGAAGCACAAGAAGGTTTGGAATAGCCCCCTCAGTGAATTCAATATCGATTAGGGAGTAGAATGATTGAAATTAGATTGAAATGGCAATTTGTGCAGTACCTGGTTAGGGAGCTTTCATTATTTCCTCTAGCTCCATCCATCCACATGTGGAAGTGATCCAGGGCTGGGCTTTGTTTGACAAGGTATTGTTGGAGAGAGAGAGTGTGGCATTGAACTGATTCTCTGGGGCATCAAGATGAGGAATCAAGAAAAGTGTAGACAACGTAGGAGTGATGACCTGGGGAAGAACTGGGGAGCTGAGAAGATTAGAGGTTGCTTTGAGGATGAAGAACTAAGTAAGGGACGAAAAAGCAGAAGGAAAGATGAATAATAAAAGTTTGTGACCTATAGGTCAGGAGGACCTGAGTTCAAATCTGATCTCACTTAACATTCCCTAGCTGTGTGACCCTGGGTAAGTCACTTAACCTCAATTGCCTCAGCAAAAAGCAAAAACAAAAAAAAAAAGTTTGTGACCAGATAAAAGAATTCCAGGATTTAATGTGGAACTGCAATACTTGTAATTGGTAGGAAAATTAAGGGTCTGATTATCTCTGAGTGAGGTGAACCTGGTTAAGAATCAGAGGCACTCTGATAACCAGAGAACTCTGGTTTTATGTATGGATCAACAGGCTCTGCTGCCTCTCTGAGACCCTTTAAGGAGTTTACAGATGAGGATTTCAGCCCTGGTCAGTCCACCTGGGCTTCTGCCTGACCTCCTGGTGGGCTGGATCATTGCCGTGTCCCTGGCTTGGGGTGGGGAAACAGAGGCCTACCCAGGGGTGGTCTGTTTGAAGCCAGACCCCAGGAGGAGGCAGGTTTCCCTGCAAGTGTGAACCGCAAACAGAGCAGGTTAGAAACAAACAAGAATTATTTCCGGACAGGATCTTCATCTGATTGGCAAACACGAAGCAAGCCCCAGCTGCATGATGTTCAAGCTGACCAGCTGTGGGAATAGGAAAGCGTTTCTCTGTGCAATCTGGTCCTGTTACTAAGTCCTATCTGCCACACACTTTGGCAACAAGGTCTTCAGACCTTTTCTTGGGGTAAATAAGGGGAAAAATCAAGAAATGGACATTATCTATCTAAGCAAAACCTCCAATCTAGAAGATGTCTTTTTCTTTCTTTTTCTTCTTCTTTCTTTTTCTTCTTCCTTCTTTCTTCTTATTTTTTCTTCTTCCTTCTTCTTTCTTTTTCTTCTTCCTTCTTTCTTTTTTCTTCTTCCTTCTTCTTTCTTTTTCTTCTTCCTTCTTTATTTTTTCTTCTTCTTTGTCTTCTTTCTCCTCCAACCTAGAAGACTTCTCTCTTCTTCTTTCTTCTTCTTCTTCTTCCTCTTCCTCCTCTTCTTCTTCCTCTTCCTCCTCTTCCTCTTCTTCTTCCTCCTCCTCCTCTTCCTCTTCTCCTTTCTTTTCCCCTTCCTCTTCCTTTTCCTCCTCTTCTTTCTCCCCCTCCTCTTCTTTTCCTCCTCCTCCTCCTCCTTCTTCTTTGGAGGCAATTAAGGTTAAGTGATTTGCCCAGAATCACACAGCTAGTAAGTTCCTGAGACCAGATTTGAACAAAGATCCTCTTGTGTCCAGGGCTGATGCTACCACCTAGATGCTCCCAACATAGGCTCTAGAAAGCAATAGATTAACAAATCTCATTAGGGTCCACTATGAGCCAGGCATCCATTTCTGAGATGGGATGAACTTTCCAAAATTATCTAAACCAAATTCCTTATTTCATGACAGATAAGGGAACAAAGACTTTGGAGGTTCCCAAAACTGCTCAACACCACTCAGCTGTTAAAGGTCAGAACCAGGATTTTAGTCTGGCCCTATGATGACAAATGTGTCTCACTCTGTCCTATTCTCTAGGACCTCTCTGCCAAAGCAGGGGAGGCATCTTGTTCAAGACATGCTTACTAATGTCTTCGTTGCATTCTGCCCTGGTCAGAACATCCCTAGGGTGTCTGGTTCAGTTCTGAGCAGCACAATTTTAGAAAGGATGTTGAAAAGCTATGGTTCATCCAGAAGGTTGAAGGAATATGAGTAAAGACAGTGTTTCATCCCAACCCAATGAATGAAATCACAGGAGGTTGGCTAGGGAATCTCTTCCTTAATTAATTAATATTAATGATTATTTTATTTATTATAATATAATTATTTTAATTAATATTGATTAACTAATTAATTGATTCCTTTGTAATCATTATAGACTTTGGACCACCAGATGAAAAGCAAATGATGGAAATACCTTGGTTGACAAGATCAAACCACATCACTTGGGACAATTTGATTAAGAAAACACATTAATTAAGAGTTTATGGCATAATTTGACAACATTGACCCTTGCCTAGTCTTGTGTTTCAGATTTTTTCCTCCTTCCTCTCACCCCCTCCCCAGATGGCAAGCAATTCAATATATGTTAAAGTGTTAAAATATATGTTAAATCCAATATATGTAAATATTAATATAATTCTCTTGCTGGACAAGAAACATCAGATAAAAAAAAGAAAGTAAATGAGTAAGAAAACAAAATGCAAGCAAACAACAACACAAAGAGTGGGATTGTTATGTTGTGATCCAAATTCAGTTCTTATAGTCCTTTCTCTGGGTGTAGATGGCTCTCTTGGTCACAAGAATCGTTTCATCGTTGGAAAGAGCCACATCCATCAGAACTGATCATCGTATAATCTTGCTGTTCCCATTTGCAGTGATCTCCTGATTCTGCTCACTTCACTTGGCATCAGTTCATGTAGGTCTCTCCAGGCCTCTCTGAAATCATCCTGCTAGTCATTCCTTATAGAACAATAACTTATTCAGCCATTCTCCAATTGATGAGCATCCATTCAGTTTCCAGTTGCTAGCCACTACAAAAAGGGCTGCCACAAACATTCTTGCACATGTGGGTCCCTTTCCCTCCTTTAAGATCTCTTTGGGATATAAGCCCAGTAGAAACACTGCTGGGTCAAAGGGTATGCACAGTATCCACAAGAATCTTCTCCCCACAGGGCATACAGCTTTCTTGAAGAGCTCCAGGGACAGTGAGCTCACTACTTTCTCCAACAGCCCATTCCATTTTTGGACAGCTCTGATTGAAAAGAAATTATTCTTTACAATGAACAGGAATCAGTCTTTCTGTAACTACCATTTCTGGCTCTTCCCCTGAAGCTGAGCAATCCTCCTTCCATTTTCAAATACTTCAAGGTCACAACCACCCCATCCACATCATCTCTCCTCCAGGCTAAATATTCCCAGTCACTTCCTCTTCTTGTCTTTTATCTTTGTTTACCCTCTTTGGAGAACAAGTCCCAACTTGTCAATGTTCTTCCTAAAACTGGAATGAATTAAACACTCCAGACAGGGATTGACTAGGAGAAGGGATGATAGGACTAGGACCTGGATGATAGGACAATTGGAACTGGTTTGAATCATTTCATTGTTGAAGAGAGTCATGTCCATCAGAATTGATCACCTTATAGTCTTGTTGTTGCCATGTATGATGATCTCCTGGTTCTGCTCATTTCACTCAGCATCAGTTCATGCAAGTCTCTCCAGGCCTCTCTGAAATCATCCTGCTGGTCTTTTCTCACAGAACAGTAATATTCCATAACATTCATATACCATAATTTATTCAGCCATTCTCCAATTGATGGGCATCCATTCAGCTTCCAGTTTCTTGCCACTACAAAAAGGGCTGCCACAAACATTCTTGCACATGTGGGGCCCTTTCCTTCCTTTAAGATCTCTTTGGGATATAAGCCCAATAGAAACACTGCTGGGTCAAAGGGTATGCACAGTCAAACAGAGAATCTTGTTTGACTTTAAAGCCCATTAAAACTTCCTCCGACCTTTCCAAACTTTTTTATTTTTCAAATTACATGTAAATATAGTTTTCAACATTCACCCTTGCAAAACCTCATATTTTTCTCCCTCCTTCCTCCCTCCCTGCTCCCTTAGACCAAAGGCAATCCAATATAGGTTAAACATGTACAATTTTTCTAAATATATTTCCATATTTACTATGCTGTACACACAATAAAAATCAGATCAAAAACCTTTCCAGGCTTTTTACCCCTTCTGCTCTCCATAGATTCTGTGATCTAGGGACCCAACTCCTTCACATGAGACATACCATCTTGTAGCTCTGGGCTTAGTCATTCCCCATTCCTGGAAGGTCTACCCTGCTCATCTCCATCTCCTGGCATTCCAGGCTTCCTTTGAGTCCCAGTTAAAATCCCACCTTCTGCAGGAAATCTTTCCCAGTCTCCAAAACCTTGTGCCTTCCCTCTGAGATCATTGCTAATTGATCTAGTCTTTATCTCATTTGTACTGAGTTTGTATGTGGGCTCCCCCATTAGATTGTAAGTTCCTTGAAGGCAAAACCTGTCTTTTTCTTCTTTTTGTATTTCCATCCCTTAGCACAGGTCCTGGCACATAGTAGGGACTTTAGACATTATTCTTGACTACTGGAAGGTAGTTTGGGACCATACTAGAGTTTATTAAGGAAAGAAGTGACATGATCATGTTGGAAATTTGAGGAAATAAGTCTGAGAAGCCAGAAGGCAGAGATAAAGGGGAGCATTCCAGGCATGGGGGATGGCCATAGAAAATACCCAGAGCCTAGAGATAGGGGGTCTTCTTCATGGAACAACAAGGAGGCCAGTGTAAAGAAGTAACATGGGGCAACAACAAGACTATATGATGATCAATTCTGATGGACATGGCTCTCTTCAACAATGAAATGTTTCAAACCACTTCCAGTTGGTCAATGAAGAAAGTCATATACACTCAGAGAGAGGGATGTGAAATGTGGACCACAACATAACATTTTCACGCTCTCTATTGATGTTTGCTTGCATTGGGTTTCCTTTCTCTGATTTTTTTTTTCTTGTAGATACGATTTTTCTTGTACAACAATGATAAGTGTGGAAATATGTATACATGTATTCGACTTGTCAAGTATTTTAACATAATTAACGTAGTGGATTTCCTGCCATCTAGGGGAGGGGTGGGGAGTAAGGGGGGGGGGAATTTGTAACAGAAAGCTTTGTAAGGGTTAATGTTGAAGAATTACCCATACATATGTTTTGCAAATAAAAAAGCTTTAATAAAGAAAAAAAAAAGTACAATGGGGTGTGGAGTATAAGATTGAAAAGGTAGGAGGAACTTCACACCTCTCAGTTTGGCTAAAATGACAGGAAAAGATAATGATAAATCCCACATAGGGGATGTGGAAAAACTGGGACACTGATACATTGTCGGTGGAGTTGTGAACTGATTCAACCATTCTGGGGAGCAATTTGGAATTATGCCCAATGGGCTATCAAACTGTGCACACCCTTTAATCCAGCAGTGTCTCTACTGGGCCTGTATCCTAAAGAGATCATAAAGGAAGGAAATGCACCCACATATGAAAGAATGTTTGTGGCAGCCCTTTTTGTAGTGGCAAGAAGCTGGAAACTGAGTGGATGCCCATCAATTGGAGAGTGGCTGAATAAATTATGGTGTATGAATGTCATGGAATATTATTGTTCTGTGAGAAACGACCAGCAGGATGATTTCAGAGAGGCCTGGAGAGACTTGCATTAACTGATGCTTAGTGAAATGAGCAGAACCAAAGAACTTTGTATATAGCAACAAAAACTATTAAGTAATGATCAATTCTATGGATGTGGCTCTCTTCAACAGAGGTGATTCAGGCCAGTTCCAATGGTCTTGTGATGAAGAGAGTCATCTGCATCCAGAGAGAGAATTATAGGGACTGAATGTGGATCACAACATAGGATTTTCACTTTTTTTGTTGTTGTTTGCTTGTATTTTGTTTTCTTTCTAAACTCTTTTCCTTTTTGATCTGATTTTTCTTGCACAGCATGATAATTGCAGAAATACATATAGAAGAATTGCACATGTTTATGTGTGTATGTGTATATATATATATACACATATACATATGTGTATATATACACATATATATGTGTATGTGTGTGTGTGTGTGTATATATATATATATATATATATATATATATATATATATATATATATTGGATTACTTGCCATCTAAGGGAGGGAATAGTGGGAAGGGAGGGAGAAAAAATTTGGAACACAAGGTTTTGCAAGAGTGAATGTTGAAAACTAACTGTGTATATGTTTTGAAAATAAAAAGCTTTTCAAAAGAAAGAAAGGTAGGAGGGCACTGGGTTATAAAGGACTTAGAATGCCAAAGGGAAGATTTTGGTTGTGATCCTGAGGATTCTAGGGAGTCACATGATCAGAACTCCATGTTGGAAAGATTATTCTGACAACTGAGTGGAAGATGGAGTGGAGGGGGGCAAGACTTTGGGCAGAGGGACCATTTAGTGGGTTATTGAGAAGGGAGAGCAGGATCATATTATTGGACCAGAGTTTTAGGAAAATAACTTTGGTCATTAAATAGGTTACCTCACCTGGGACTTATTTCTGCCTCCATTGCTCACATGGATCCCTGAGGAGGTGTCTCTGCTGGTGATCAGCCCCTGGTCTGGCTGGTGTAGCCCCAAAGGATTATTTCTTAGCTGACAAATGAGGTTGGGTGAAACAATGGAAAGACCCTGAGTTTGAAGCTGAATTCTTGGATTCAAGTATTCTGTTCTGGGTTCCAGCTGTGTGACTCTAGGGTCACTTACCCTTGACAAGTTTTAGAGCTAGAAGGGATTTTAGAGACTGTCAAGTCCAACTCCTTGTTTTAGGGTTAGGGCAAAGTGACAGAGCTAGCAAGTATCTGAAGCAGGATTTGAATCCAGCTCTTCCAAATTCCAAGCCCCAGTTCCCTATTCTCTATGCCATGCTGTCCCTCTAGTTCCTTTTCTGTAAAATGATGCCTCCGAGGTCTTTTATGAATAAGAATAGTATGATTTTCTAAGTGGGAATGATCTACTCATGCATATGCTACCCTATCTCCCCCTATCCCTCTGCCCCTGAGGCACTCTAGAACTCTCTCTCATGGTCTCCCCCTTGGACAAAATGGGGAGTTTGAAGTAGGTAATCCTTAGGATCCTCCCAGCATAACAATTTGTATTCTAGAGTCCCCCACCATCTCTCTAACACTTTATGTTTTGAAGTCCCTGTCAACTCCAATACTCTCTGTTTTTAGGACTCTGACACTCATTTCTCCTTGTTCTGACATCCTATTAATTTGGGACACTCGTATAGGAAAGAACTAAGTCAGAATAGGATCTACTAATACCAGAAGGAAAGGTTTTGGAATGGAGGTGCAGCAGGAAGTCAAAGACAAGAGCTGATGCAACTAAATCCAACACATAATTATGAGGGAAGTACCCACTTTAGAGCTACAATGCCAAATTCCATTCCTGCTAGCAGACTGGCTACTTTATCCTGAGAGTTCTAGGGGTACCTCTGAATGACAACTTTTTTTCTAGTACTATCATTCATTCACAACCCCCCACTTGGGTACTTCCTCCTTGTTTATTAGACAATAACTATTAGGAAGCTTATTGTTAGGGTTATTATAATACTACTAACTTGTGCTGTGTCTTGGCTCTTAGAGATTGCCCATCCATCTCCAAAGAATGGTCTGGTTCATAGATTGTTTCCACTTCAAATTACAAGAGTCTACTCTTTTCTTCTTTTTTCTCCCCTTTTATCCCAGGTTCTAGGCCCTGGGATAACCACTCTCCACCTACCCAAAGCCTCAAGGAGCCTTCAATATATAGATAATATGACTTATATTTGCAAAGTAATTTCAAGGATATTAAGAGAAAGAGCTGTATAAATCTTTGTAGAAATGTAGATATAAGAGCGTGTTCTACTCATACTTGAACTTACAGTTAGGCAGTTGGGTGGGGAGCAGGGAGGGAAATAGACAGAAATCTATGGATTCATGCCCAGTCCTTGCCAAGATAGACTATGTTTCTTGCCTTGATCCATAAATGTTGCTGGTCTAAGGGCACATCATTTTTTGAGTTGGGTAACTGCTGGCGGTTCCCTTAAAGGGAAAGAGTACTCCAAGGTTACATCCATAGGTCCCTTCCCATCACCAAATACTGCACACACACAAATCACATGTAGTGAATATCAATCAATTTGCTTGTCCAGGAATAGAACAAACAAATAGGAGAAGTTTTACCAATTAGACACAAAGGTCATCAAACTGTGATAGAGAATACAGTAAAATGGCCCTTCATGGCTTTCACTCTTGGACATTTTGTGGTACCCTGGGGATCAGCAAAATGGTCTAGAGCAAAATCAGCCACTGCTTTTTGGGGGAAGTGAAGGGAGACCGTAAGGGAAGTACAGTCAGAATAGTTTTTACCTTTTAAAATGAAATAAAACTTTTTAAAATGTAAAACTTAGTCTGTTCTTAGTGGGAAATGATGAAAAGGTAACTCACCTCTAGTTTTCCCCAGTCCTGAAAATACCTGAGTGAAAGTAATACTGGGTGATCTCCCCACTTTCTCCCCCAAATAGGAGTCTTGCCTAAAAAGGCAAATCACTCTAAGACTGAACCATCCCAAAGCCTGGTCTCTAACTCCAAGCAAGAACACTGGCATAGGTTGGTAGTCAACAATCCGTTGGTCATTTTCATGTGGATTGCTATAACAGAGCTAATTGGTAAAGGTCACTATTTAACTTTGAAGATGGACTCATGGTTACTTTCTCTCCATTCATTTGTTCAGCAGAGCCTGTCTTCCTTGGCTATCAGAAAAGCTTTTCTCCATAAGATTGTTTATCAGTGGGATTTAAAAGACCCACATTCTCCCCATAAATATCTGAAACCAACTGTTTTCCAAACATTGAGGAAATTGTAGTCATTCTAGGCAAAAAAGGGGTGAATAGAATAAAAGTCTTGTTTCACCAGCAATTCACTAATTACCTTTCTTTTAAAATCTGCCAGGGTAGATAATGATGGTTTAAGATTTCTGATGGGATTTACATTTTAATCTCTGCATTTAACCAATTCAGAATAAATGTATGAGACTGCTACTTTGGTGTGGGAAGATTCATTGACTAGTATTAGAGAAAACTAGAGTTCAAATGCTGCCTTTAGGCCCACAAATTAGCCTCTTAACTCCTCTGAGCTTCAGTTTATTCATCTGTAAAATTATCACTCTCCACCCCCTCATCTTTCTGAATGCTTGTGAAACTTAATTTGGGACCTTGTCTGTGAAGCCCTTTGCTAACTTTAAAGTGCTATTAATGTGTTAAAATATCATTCGTTATGATCCTGATAACAATTCCTGAGCAGTTCTCTAGATGACCTCATCTAGGGAACAAAGGTGGGGAGCTGGAGCTGAAGGAACCCAAGAGAGATGGGGGAAAGTGGGATCATATTCTCCCCTTCTTATTGAGGAGTCAACCCACCCAGGGCTTTGTACTTTTCTGCAAATCCGGCTGTGTTTGCTCTTCCCCAACAGCACTGGGGTGTCAGGTTGGGGAGGGGAAGGGGAAAACAGGTGTCTAACTGAAGCTGGGTGTATGGCACCTCCCAAAGTCTGCACACACACATGTTTTCTGTCACCTCGGAGAAAGCCCTCCCTCCCCCACTTCCTGCTCCCAGTAATCTCAGCCTGAGGTAACTCATTAAGGGCTTCTAATGAAGGTTCTCTCGGGGGGCCTAAAAGCCTTAGCTTGAGGAAGGGGGAGGGAATGGAGAAAGGAGGAACAGGTGGAGGTAGAGAGGGGGAAATGGAAGGGGACAGGAAGAGAGGGAGCAAAATGAAGGGAGAGAGGGTTTAGACTGGGAAGAGGGGGGAGACAAGTGGAGATGGGGAAAAGTGGACAGAGGTGAGAGATAAGAGTGAGGAAGGGGAAAAGGAGGAGAAGGGAAGGAGAGAGAGCAAAGAGGAGAGAGGGCCCTAGACTGAGAAAAGGGGAACAGAAGGAGGGAGGGGGATGGGAAGAGAAAAAAAGGAGCTATAGATTAAAGAGAGGGGAGAAAAGGGAAACTGGGGAGAGAGGAGTATGGGGGAGAAAGAGAATGGGAGGAGAAGGAACAGGAAAAGGGAGAGATGGGGGAAAGGGAGAGGAGAAGAAAAGAGGGATAAGAGAGAAGAGGGAAATAAGTAGAAAATGAGAATAGAGGAAAGAAAAAAAGGGGTATAGATGGGGGAGTAGGTGAGACAGGGAGAAAGGGAAATGAGGGGAGAAAGGGAGAAGAGATAGGTCTAAAGATGAAAGGATAGGAATAATGGAGACAGAAAAGGAGAGAATCTGTGAAAAAAATTATTTTATTGGAGGTGGAGATCACCTTCATAGTTTGTCAGCTTCTAGTCCCCTAACTTTCCTGAATCTCAAATAGAACTGCAACCTCCATTTCTGTCTTCCATCCCATACCCCCTACTCCAGAATCCTTTGATAAAAGAGGGGTGGTCTTTTCTTTCTGTTCTCTCCATTACCAGATGTCCAACTAGGCTTTCAAACCTCTAAAAGGTTTGAGGTCTCTAATCTGGGTTCTGAAAGTCTTTGAATTTGAGTGGGGGAAATATTACATCTTTATTTTCTTTTTTAAATTATTATTAAAACTTTTTATTTGCAAAACATATGTATGGGTAATTTTTCAACATTGGCCCTTACAAAGCTTTCTGTTACAAATTTTCCCCCCCGAAGGAAAATTAGTGACCAAAGAAGAACTAGAGGTTATCATTAATCACAAAATAGATGTTTGACTATATCAAGTTAAAAAGTTTTTGTACAAACAAAATGAATGCAGGCAAAATTAGAAGGGTAGCAGTAAACTGGGAAAATATTTTTACATCCAAAGGTTCTGATAAAGGCCTCATTTCTAAAATATATCGAGAATTGACTCAAATATATAAGAATTCAAGCCATTCTCCAATGGATAAATGGTCAAAAGATATGAACAGACAATTTTCAGATGAAGAAATTGAAACTATTTCTGGTCACATGAAAAGGTGCTCCAAGTCACTATTGATCAGAGAAATGCAAATTAAAGCAACTCTGAGATACCAGTACACACCTGTCAGATTGGCTAAAATGACAGGAAAAGATAACGGTGAATATTGGAGGGGATGTGGGAAAACTGGGACACTGATACATTGTTGGTGGAACTGTGAACGGATCCAACCATTCTGGAGAGCGATTTGGAACTATGCTCAAAAAGTTATCAAACAGTGCATACCCTTTGACCCAGCAGTGTTTCTACTGGGCCTATATCCCAAAGAGATCTTAGAGGAGGGAAAGGGACCCACATGTGCAAGAATGTTTGTGGAAGCCCTTTTTGTAGTGGCTAGAAACTGGAAACTGAATGGATGCCCATCAATTGGAGAGTGGCTGGATAAATTATGGTATATGAATGTTATGGAATATTATTGCTCTGTAAGAAACGACCAGCAGGACGATTTCAGAGAGGCCTGGAGAGACTTGCATGAACTGATGCTGAGTGAAATCAGCAGAACCAAGAGATCATTATACACAGCAACAAGACTATACGATGATCAATTTTGATGGACATGGTTCTCTTCAACAATGATGTGATTCAAACCAGTTGTTCAGCGATGAAGATAGTCATATACATCCAGAGAGAGGCCTGTGGGAACTGAGTGTGAAGCACAACACAGCATTTTAACGCTTTCTGTGAATATTTCCATGCATTTTGTTTTCCTTCTTAGGTTGTTTTTTCTTCTTCTCTTTCTAGATCTGATGTTTCTTATGCAGTAAGATAACTGTATTGATATGTATACATGTATTTTTCCCCCCTACTCCCCACCCCTCCCTTAGATGGCAGGAAATCCACTACATGTTAATTATGTTAAAATACTTGACAAATCGAATATTACATCTTTATTTTCACTAACCTCTATTTGAAATGTAATATTTCTTTCAATTATGAATTTTAAAAGATTTCAGAATTCTGCTGACTAGACAGTTCTCAAAGAAGAGGAGAGGAGAAGAGCAGTGATTCTCATCTAATTTCCCTGAAAACCTTAGTTTCTCCACTGGAGAAAAACAGCCTCTAAGACAAAACTTGGTCCCCAAAATGGGAGGGAAGCCATTTGGCTGAAAATAGGAAGCATAGGGGTGGGATGAAGAGATAGAGACAGGTGCTGGAAATTAAAAAAAAAAAAAAAAAAAAAAAAAGCTGGATGGGTGTGTATGTGTATAGGGGAAGGAGGGGATCAAGACTTCCCATTTGGCCCAGGTTCAGATGAGGTTATGAGACTACATCTTGTGTCATTTCATTGTGTCTTGGCTTCTTTCATTTTTAATAATTTTTATAGTTATCTTTTGTTTTTATATATCATAAATTTCCCTCTATCCCTCTCCCACCACATCTCATGAAGCCATATTAAAAAAAAATTAAGACAAAGGGGAAGAAAAAAAATAAGTAAAACTGATCAAAACACCAAAAAGTCTGGCAATATATACATAATGTGCCTAGCTTGTGAACCAAAGGAGTGCAATGGGGCTGTTTTTTCATCTTTACTTTTGGACTACATTTACTTTTTGTAATTTTGTGATATTTACTTTTTGGTTATTTGGTAAGTGGCTGTTCCCACACACACCCCTTGCATTGCTGTAGTCATTATGTCTATTGTTTTCTTGTCTCTGATCACTTTACTTTGCATCAATTCATGCAAATCTTCCTATGTTTTTCTGTGTTCATTATATTTATCATCTTATAGCATAATAATGTTACATTCAAGTACTATAATTAGTTTAACCATCTACTTCATTTCTACTTTGCTGCTACAAAATATGATGCTATAAGATAATTGTATAAATTTATATGCATATATTGGATTTAACATATATTTCTACCATATTTAACCTCTATTGGGCTACTTGCCATCCAGGGGAGGGGATGGAGGAAGGGAGGGAGGAATTGTAACACAAACTTTTGCAAGGGTTGATGTCAAAGAATTATCCATGCATATGTTTTGAAAAATTAAAAAAAAAACTTTAATAAAAAATTTAAAAAAAACAAAATATGATGACATAAATATTTTGTTACATATGGGGACTTTAGTTTTATAAATGACCTCATTGGAGTGCATGCCTCCTATTTTGAATCTCTGAGTTCAAAAGTAAGTCAATTTATTCACATAATTTCAAATTGCATTCTCAAATGGCTACACTAATTCAAAATTCCACCAACAATACACTAGTGTGTGTATTTTCCAATAAGCCTTCTCACAATGATTTGCCATCTTTAGACAGTTTGCTGAATGTTGAGGAAATGTTCACATCCTCCACCAGAATGGATGGATGAGAACAATTTCTGCTATAGCAGGCCCTGGAGAGCACTTGGAACTTGGTCAGACATCAAAGACACCACGGTCATCCACTGTATCCTGGACCATCACCAGTCACCCCGACTTTGGTCCTGCCACTGGACTTCAGTGACTCAAGAGGAGAGAGTGAGGCTGAAGATTTTGTGCAATTCTACTTTCCTTAAATCCAATTCATGGGCAAATCAAGCCCTCACTTGGTGACATCATTGGTCTTCTTCTAACTCTTGGCAATAAGTGGGAGTTCCTGTCATTATTAATTCATATTTGTTCATGTTTTCTCTTATTCCTTTCCAAGGAAAATGTAAATTCCTTAAAAGCCAGCTCTGTTTAGGTTCTGTCTTTAAATCTTCTCATAGGACAAGGTCATAGGTATCCATGAGGTACTTAATGGATGCTTGTGAAATGAACTCAGTAACTATTTATATTTAAACTTGTTACTGACAGTGAATGAGAGGCTGATGGTAAGACCCAGGATAAAAACCTGGAAGTCTTGCTAAGTTAAGAAATGTTGACTAGGGACAGGTATGTGTCAGGCACTGGGCCACTAAGCACAAAGAAAAAGCAAAAGACTGCCCTGTCCTCAGACAGCTCACCAATGGGGGAGAGAGACAACAGGCATGTACAGACCGATTAAACTGGGGATAATCAGTGGAGGGAGGGCACTAATGTTAAAGGGAATAGGGAAAGGCTTCTGAATTTTAGCTGGGATTTGAAAGAAGGCAAGAGGTGAGGAGGAGGAGGGAGACCCTTCCAGGCAGGAGCACAGTCTTTCAAAAATCTGGAGTCAGGACAGGTAAATGACAAAGGAAATAGAGCACCTGCCCTAGTGTCAGAAGGACCTGGGTTCAAATTTGGCCTCAGACTCTTACTAGCTTTGTGATCCTTGACAAGTCACTTAATCCCAATTGCTTCCCAAAATGTCTGGAGTCGGGAGATGGAGGATTTTGTTTGGGGAACAGCAAAGAAGCCAAAGTCAATGGGTCAGAGAGTATTTATGGAGGGAGAAAGATGTAGGAAGACTGAAAAGAGAGGAGGCATCTGAGTTATGAAGGAATGTCAAAGAGAACAGGTATTTAATTTGGAGGTGATAGGAAGCCATTGAGATTTATTCAATAAGGGGGGAAATGACATCTGACCTGAGCTTTAGGAAATCAATGACTCTATAAAACAGCAAGAAATATTAGAACAAAATAAAAAACTGGAAAGTGGAAGAAATCTCTCTGAAGAAACCTATGTGACTTTTTTTTTTTTTAATGATTTGGAAAACAGATTAAAGAGAGATAATTAAGGATTACTGAATTACTGAATTCCCTGAAAACCTTGATGAAGGAAAGTGGTGGAGAGACCCTAGACATTGTATTTCTACATTTCAAGAAATCCTAAATGAAAACTGCTCAGATCTTTTAGAATCACAAGGCAGAGTAAAGGTATAAAAGAAACTTCCAATCACTACCTGAAAGAAAGTGCCAGCAATGCCATAGCCTAAATCCAAGCTCCCTGGTTAATGTTACTTATTAAAGTATAATCTTCCTAATGAAAACACCAAAGATGAGTAGTTTTGAAGTATAAATATAAGGATCCAAAGAAACTCAGAAAGATATATTTATTTGAGGAATTGGTTGGTTGGTTGATGTACTTCATTCTTGAACACGATCAAAATGACATCACTATTTTAGAATCGAGTTACAAGGTGTACAACTTTGGCTGTGAACTCACAATGCTTTGCCACAGAACAGACACAAATTGTCTATGTGAACATTTGGGATGGATTCCCTAATTTTGAGCATCTTGAGTTTCTTCTGAGCTGATTCAATTCTGCTTTGTTCATAGAACACAGGATCTTCTTGATGAGGGCACAGGAAAAAAATGTAGGGTGATCTAACTAAAATCTAACAGGAAGAGAAAAAAGAAGTCTTCGTTCTGAATCTTAAATCTTTCAAAATGTATTGAGGGACATAAAAAAGAAACCAGTGGTCCTAAGAGTGGACTGAATGATTGGGTAAGCTCTGTTCTAAGGATATGAAGAAGAGAAAAAATAAGTAAAATGAATCCCTTGGTATAGAAAAGAGGAAAAAAGAAGTAGAATTTGCTGTTTTTCACAATTTGAGTCTTGGAAGAAGAATATTGAGGAAGGGAGATGAAGAAGGGTTTATTAAATACACACAGTTTGATGAAGAATTTATCAAACTTAACAGTGAAACAAGCAGGAATGGAGAGGGTATTTAAAAGGAAATAGTGGAATGGTCACAAGCAGGGCAGAAAGGGCTCAACAACAATACACACATGTACACACACATACATAGACTCACACAACACATATGTACATACAGTGCCTATGTGCACTCACCTACATGTATGTGTTATACATATAAACATGAAAGGCTTCATTCATGTAGAAAGTAATGCATGAGCTGTATTCTGGAGAAAGAGAGAAATTCTGAGTCAATGAAAGAGGGAGTGTATCCTGAGCATGATGGGTGGCTAATGCAAGTCAGTCAGTTAGTAAACTAATGATGAAATAATTTAATATGAACTCAAAAGTAATTTTAGTATTTCGTAAATGAATGATAAATTTGTTACACAGATACTGAGTGCCGGATACTGCGCTAAAGTGCTAGGGTTACTAAGAAAGGAAAAAGGCAGCCCTTTCTTGCCCTCAAGGAGCCAGCAATGATATACAGAGAAGCTAGATCAGGATAAATCAGAGGTAACTTAGGCTGTTTCCTCTTCTGTAAATAAAGGGGTTGAACTAAATAAACTCTAATATGTCTTCCAGTCTGTCATGACCCTATGAGATCCTCTTAGTCCTGAGGGGACCCAAGAAGAAGAAAGGAAGTAAGAGAAAATGAAAAAAAGGATCGACTAAAATTCCCCCCAAGTAAATCCCAGCCTGGAGGAGCCGTGCCCCAGGCCAGTTGATTTTACAAAGCTGAAATGAAAGAAGTTTAGGGAAGGTGGGAGGGAACCTGACTGACCAGGAAAGGTTGTGGAGAGGGGGCCTGAGCGCTGGCTGAGCCCATTTCCTCAGACCCAAGAGTTTGGTATCTGATCTCCCCAGCTGGGGATTCTGACTGGGCAGCCCTGGGCTTAGGAATGGCCTGTATTTCTCTCTCTCCCCTCCCCCCAATTAGAGATGGAGGGGATTCAACTTGGGGGATTTTGAGGCTGGGTATCAGACTTCTGTGAGCCAGGCCCTGGCTCTGCTGCTTCCCAGGAGATCAGAACTGGGAGGATTCCATACTTGATCCCATTGTCCTAAGGGTCCCATGAAAGGCAATTAGCCCTTGCTTGAGAGGGATTAAGGAAAGTCGGTATTCAGTCACATCCCTGCCTGGGATGGCATGGGGTAAGGGACAGGAGAGCAAGTAAAGGTGGAATTAATTGCCTGACTGTCTTTCTGAACCTAGGTGTCTATGAAATAATACCAAATTCCTCCTCAGAGATTTCTGGGTTGTGTTACTCTGAACTCAGCCAACCTCTCTGTTCCTCAGTTTCCCCATCTGTCAAATGTTGGGAGGGTGAGATGAGATGATCGCTATGGTCCCTTCCAGCTCTAAATCTGAGCCTCCCCTGAAAAGATACTTGTGAAGAAAACGCTTTGTCAATCCTGAACCTAATCTCATTTTCTTATAGTTAGCAGCCCCTTGCTTTCTTCAGATACCTGCTGGATGGACTATTGCCTTATCTCCAAGCCCAATGCTTCTGTTCTGTAGTCCTACTTTCTTTGCCTTACTAGAACCTTCAATAGCTGCCTATTGTCCCCAGGATAAAATTTGGTTTCCTCAGCTCAGTATCCAAAACCCTCTGTGAGCTGATCTTTGTGCTCCCTCCCTAGAACTCTCAAGATGTTCACATCTACCTCAGATTTTTAAGTGTCTTAATGATTTTGGAGAAACCACAACCTCCCTGGTCCTCAATTTCCTTATCTTTAATATGAGGGGGTTGGACTAAATGGCTCCTCCATTAGATTTTTTTTAACATTAGTATTTTTTTCCAATTACATATAAAGATAGTTTTCAACATTCATTTTTGTAAGATTTTGATTTCTAAATTTTTTTTTCCCTCCTTCCTTCCCCTCCCTCTCTCCAAGATAGCAAGCAAACTGATATAGGTTATATATTTAAAACATATTTCCAAATTGATCATGTTGTGAGAGAAAAATCAGAAGTAAGGGGAGAAAGCACAAGAAAGAAAAAGAAAGTGAAAATAGTATGCTTTTATCTGCATTCAATCTCCATAGTTCTCTCTCTGGATGTGGATAGCTCCTCCATTAATTAGATTGTAAATTCCTTGAGTTCAGGGACTATCTTTTGCCTCTTTTTTGCATTCCCAGCATTTAGCACAGTGCCTGGTACATAGCAGGTACTTAATAAATGTTTACTGATTGATTGATTGACTTAAGGTCCCTTCTACTCTACGATCATGCTCCTATTCATCATTTCCCATTTCCATGATAACCTTTGTCTTCGGACTTTTGCTCACCGTGTTCCTCAGCCTGGAACGCCTTGGTATCTTTTACCCTTTCTTTTCCACTTGACTAAATCTTACCATCTTTCAAAATCCGCTTCCAGTCCTGTCTCCTCCCAGAAGCCTGCAGAAACATCCCAGCTAACCGTGTCCCATCTGTCCTCCGAGCTTCTCCCATCATCACCCAGCACCTCCTCCTCCAGGCTGGTCCTTCCCCAGACCTGTCTGATATTTAATATCCTGTGACCACATGGGCAAATCACTTACCATCTCCATTTGTCACCTGTAACCTGGGGTCAAGAACACTCATAGAACCCAACTTATGGGGCTTCTGGGCAGCTCCGATGAAAGCTACATTTATGGAATTACCTCTCTATATTCCTCTAATGAGGTAACATACACTTCAAAGCAAATGCCATATAAACAAACAATGACCATTATGATTTCCTAGACCATAACTCAAGAGCAGAGAAACCCATGTATTGGCTAAAAGTTTCCCATCTCTGAGAAAGGCTGTTTCTGACACCCCAAGGATCATTACAGAGGACTGATTCACAGTCTAAAGCCACTCTTATAAAGTCAGATGGGATGTCACCTGCCTTTTCTCATCCTATACCCTATAGGAGCTCCCTTCACTCACCTGAAATCTACCTGTCCCTTAAATTCTATCTTCTGACTTTGTTGCTGTGTGACTCAAGGCCTTTCACCAAATTTCCTTCATTTTCTTCATTAGTAAGCAGCAGTGAGGTGGATAAATAGGATGGTAGCTAACGTGTCCCTTCCATTCTGTTCTAATTCAATTTTTTATTGACATATTTTGTTTCCTAAGATGCCTTTCCCCTTTCCTAATGAATCACCTCTAAAAAATCAAGAATAAAAGAGGGTAAAAAAAGCTAATTCTGTAAATCTAACCCACATATTGATCAAGTCTGACATCACAAATGTGTTCTGTACATAGTTCCCCATCTCTGCAAAGGAAGAAGGGAAGAGTGTGTTTTTGTATCTTTTCTTTAGGTTGGAGACTAGCTCTAATAGTCTGTGACCCCATAATGTTCCATAAAGACTTCCTGATGCACTCACACACAGAACTTTGTTTTCATGTCTAATGGCCTAATCAATCCTGTATTATTTGGTATTACCTGGAGTTATCTCCCTCTTCCTCTTTAATCTGTAGTCCTGTGTTTAATTATTTGGGGAGAAGAAAGGGGAAAGGACTCAGTTTCCTCATTTGTAAAAAAAAAAAAAAAAAAAAAAAAAGGTTAGGTTCATGAGCATGTCAGGTCCCGTTCAGTTTTAGATCCATAATCTTTGACTCCTATATCTCTAACAAAATGTGGAAACCTGGCATTTTAAATTTTATCTTCCCTCAGTGCCTAGGCAGAGTGATCAGCATATGTTTAATTCAAGTTTCTTAAATGAAACTGAGCATCTCTCCCATTAGACCAAGGGTTGCTCTCGTCTCTAGTCTGTTTTTTCTTCTCTTTGCCTCCTCCAGAGGCTCCTTGTAAAGAGAAGGGGATACTGAGGCAGGGAGCCAGCAGGTAGAAGCCAGGCTATTAGCAGAGCTTTCCCAGAATCCAGACAATTCATATCTGACACCTCAGCACTAGGCAGGCTCCCTTTGTCTGCTTAATCCTGGGAAATGAGACGGGGCCCTCATTAGCACTTGATAAACCCCCTATTTTCTCCCTTCTCTCCCCAGGAGGAGGTCAATGAGGAGAAAATAGGCTGTAAGGAGGAGAACTGGGGAAGGAAAAAAAAATTAGTGGAGAAGGAAGGGGGTGGGGAGAGGGAGGGCTGATCAAGCTGTTATTTGCTGCAGGTTACATGATTGATTCCAATTAGTTAATGAAGGCCTTAAGATGGGCACTGTGTACTAGGCTCTTGGGGTACAGATTTTATCCATGTCCTCATGCAGTTTACAATCTACCAAGACTTTCCTGGTGCCTTCTGCCCCCCAGTTGTTAATGCACCCCACACCAATTACTATATATGTAAAATTTTTACTTAAAATGTTTTGCCCTCCCTAACGATCCACCTCCTGTAGAATGTGGTCAAGAATTATTTCGTTTTTGTCTTGATTACTCAAGAACTCAGTAGAGCTGAATGGAATCGAATCTTCCCAGAAAACTCAGATATTTGTTTGTTTGTTTGTTATTTTTGACAAAAGGTAGGTTTATTTAGGAGAAGAGGTTAGAGACAAAATAAAGAGTTCATCAGGAATGGTAAATGTGAAATAGATTTGAGAGAGCAGTAGGGTTACCAAGAAAAAAGGTAATTAAAGGAATATGTCATGAAGCTCAGATATTTATATAGATAAATGTGATAGAAGGCAGATCTCCATTTGCACTCTATCTGGTTTGTATGTATAAAAATTATCTTTCATTTACTCTCCATATAACTTGTGTGTTTCTAGCTGTTTGCATGTTGTCTCCCCCCTTAGAAGTCTGGCTCCGGGAGAACAAGGGCCATGTTTTTGCATTTCTTTTTGTCAATGTTGTCAGTGTTTGTTAATGTTGAGCATAGTATCAGGTACACAGTAAGCACTTAATTAATGTTTATTGACTTGACTCAAATCCTAGGTCGTCTTTGAAGTCTTTCTTGTACTGAACTTTGTGCACAACAGGTGTTTAGTGAATGTTTGCTTGAATTGAAACCTCTGGCCTACCCTGATTTCTTCCCTTTAACTATTAAGATTATAGGAGGCTAAAAGGGAATGTGGCACATCAGCGAATCCAAATCCCAATTTTTTAGAAAAAGTAACAGCCCTTAATAAGAAAGGTGACTTGGCCCAAAGTCACATCGGTAAGGACCACCTCATCATTAATCCAGTCACTTTCATTTCATACTATTTTCATGTTTCTATATGAACAGGGAACAGACTGGCACTATGGATAGACTGCCAGTTTTAATCCAAATTCAGCTTTAGACACTTTCTGTGTGACTGGGCAAGTTATTTCATTCTGTTTGCCTCAGTTTCCCCATCTATAAAATGAGTAGGAAAAGGATGGCAAACTACTCCAGTATTTTTGCCAAGAAAACAATGTCATGAAGATTTGGATATAACTGAACAGAAAAAATATGAACAGAGGTCAGTCCCTTATTGCTGGTACATTTTCTCTGAGGCGATTTCTAATTTATCTTGTTTATACATAGCTGTTTGCAGGTTGTGTCCTCCACTGGACTGTATGTTCCTTAAAGGCAGAGACTGTTTTTGCTTTTCCTTCTTTCCATAGTTCTTGGGACAAAGCCTGGTACCTTTATCAGTCGACTTCCCTCCCATAGTTCTATGCTTTAGACGCCTCCCTGTTTCTTGGATATGTCTTGCCATTGCAAATAAACTCCAGAACGGTGAGAACTTTCATTATTTTGTGTCTCTGGACAGCACTATACAACTCCAAGTTTTCAATGAGTCCTTGGAGGAATGAAGGAATATTAAGTAATCAGTTCCTAATAGTTGCCACTTTCAGGTTATAAAGCAAATTAAACCTTTAATCTGCCATCATCTCCTTTGATCCTTACAGCAGCTTGGAGAAAGGGTATTTAGTTATCCTTAGCCCCGTTGATCAGATAAGGAAACTGAGAACCCCGTAGCAGAGCCAGAGTTCTTTACCTACAACTACTGAGAGGATATATTGAGGACTTGCCTTTGGGCTAATTCCCCAACCTCATTTTATCCTAATTGTTCCTGCTTTCTCCCAGCAAACTCTTTCACTGAAACAAAAGGATTCACAACCCTCTGTCCCCTCCAGGAAGACCTCCCAGACTAACTTCAATTTGCCTTA
>JAJPUD010012579.1:27474-48668 GCA_023553655.1 Myrmecobius fasciatus | reverse complement strand
GTTATAAGGGGTAATTTTATATCTCTAGAGGCTTACTTGCATAAAACAGAGAAAGAGAAGATCAATGAACTGGGCTTACAATTAAAAAAGCTAGAAAAAGACCAAATTAAAAACCCTCAATTAAATACCAAATTGGAAATTCTGAAAATTAAGGGGGAGATCAATAAAATTGAAAATAAGAAAACTATTTAACTAATAAATAAAACTAAGAGTTGGTTTTATGAAAAAACCAACAAAATAGATAAGCCTTTAGTTAATTTGATTAGAAAAAGGAAAGAGGAAAATCAAATTATTAGTCTCAAAAATGATAAGGGAGAACTTTCCTCCAATGAAGAGGAAATTAGAGTAATAATTAGGAGTTTCTTTGCCCAACTTTATGCCAATAAATTTGATAATGTAAATGAAATGGAGGAATATCTACAAAAATATAGATTGCCCAGATTAACAGAAGAGGAAATAAATTATTTAAATAGCCCTATTTCAGAAAAAGAAATAGAACAAGCTATTAATCAACTCCCTAAGAAAAAATCTCCAGGGCCAGATGGATTTACATGTGAATTTTACCAAACATTCAAAGAACAATTAATCCCAATATTATATAAACTATTTGAAAAAATAGGGAAAGAAGGTGTACTACCAAATTCCTTCTATGACACAGATATGGTGCTGATAGCTAAACCAGGTAGGGAGAAAACTGAGAAAGAAAACTATAGACCCATTTCCCTAATGAATATTGATGCAAAAATTTTAAATAAGATTTTAGCAACAAGATTACAGAAAGTCATCCCCAGGATAATACATCATGACCAAGTATGATTCATACCAGGAATGCAGGGCTGGTTCAATATCAGGGAAACTATTAGCATAATCAATTATATTAATAACCAAATTAATAAAAAACATATGATTATCTCAATAGATGCAGAAAAAGCCTTTGATACAATCCAACACCCATTCCTATTAAAAACACTGGAGACTATAAGAATAAATGGGCTTTTCCTTAAAATGATTAGTAGTATCTACTTAAAACCTTCAGCAAGCATCATATGTAATGGAGTCAAACTAGAACCATTCCCAATAAGATCAGGAGTGAAACAAGGCTGCCCACTGTCACCACTATTATTTAATATTGTCTTAGAAATGTTAGCTTTGGCAGTAAGAGAAGAAAAAGAGATTAAAGGAATTAGAGTAGGTAATGAGGAAACCAAATTATCACTCTTTGCAGATGACATGATGATATGCGTAGAGAACCCTAAAGATTCAACTAAAAAACTAGTAGAAACAATTCACAACTTTAGCAAAGTTGCAGGATACAAAATAAATACACATAAATCACCAGCATTTTTATATATTACCAATAAAGTTCAGCAGCAAGAGATACAAAAAGAAATTCCATTCAAAACAACTGTTTATAGTATAAAATATTTGGGAATTTATCTGCCAAGGGATAGTCAGGAACTATATGAACTAAACTACAAAACACTTTCCACACAAATAAAATCAGACCTAGTCAATTGGAAAAACTTAAAATGCTCATGGGTAGGCCAAGCAAATATAATAAAAATGACAATATTACCCAAACTAATTTACTTATTTAGTGCCATACCAATCAAACTCCCAAGAAATTATCTTACAGATCTAGAAAAAATGGTAGCAAAGTTCATTTGGAAAAACAAAAGGTCAAGAATTTCAAGGGGATTAATGAAAAAAAAAAGGCTGACAATGGTGGACTTGCTGTACCAGATCTAAAACTATATTACAAAGCAGCGGTCATCAAAACCATTTGGTACTGGCTAAGAAATAGAGTAGTCAATCAGTGGAATAGGATAGAATCACAAGACAAACTAGGAAATAACTATAGCAATTTAGTCTTTGATAAACCCAAACACCCCAGCTTTTGGGATAAGTATTCACTATTTGACAAAAACTGCTGGGAAAACTGGAAACTAGTGTGGAAGAAATTAGGGCTTTACCCACATCTAACACCACATACCAAGATAAGATCTAAATGGGTTCATGATCTGGATATAAAGAGTGATACTATAAGTAAATTAGAGGAATGTAATATAGTTTACCTCTAAGACCTATGGAGATGGAATAAATTTATGTCCAAAGAAGAACTGGAACTCTTAATTGAAAACCAGATAGATAACTTTGACTATATTAAGTTAAAAAGTTTTTGTACAAACAAAATCAATGCAGTCAAGATTAGGAGGGAAGCAATAAATTGGGAAATCATCTTTACATCTAAGGGTTCTGATAAAGGTCTCATCTCTAAAATATATAGAGAATTGTCTCATATTTATAAAAATTCAAGCCATTCTCCAATCAATAAATGGTCAAAGGATATGAACAGACAATTTTCAGAGGATGAAATTAAAACTATTTATAGTCATATGAAAAGGTGCTCCAAATCACTATTGATCACAGAAATGCAAATCAAGACAACCCTGAGGAACCACTTCACACCTGTCAGATTGGCTAAAATAACAGGAAAAGTTAATGATGAATGTTGGAGGGGTTGTGGGAGGGCTGGGACACTGATGCATTGTTGGTGGAGCTGTGAACGGATACAGCCATTCTGGAGAACAATTTGGAGCTAAGCTCAAAAAGTTATCAAACTCTGCATACCCTTTGACCCAGCAGCATTTCTATTAGGCTTATATCCCAAAAAAAATCATAAAGGAAGGAAAAGGCCCCACATGTGCAAGAATGTTTGTGGCAGCCCTTTTTGTAGTGGCTAGAAACTGGAAATTGAATAGATGCCCTTCAATTGGAGAATGGCTGAATAAATTATGGTATATGAATATTATGGAATATTATTGTTCTGTAAGAAATGACCAGCCAGATGATTTCAGAGAGGCCTGGAGAGACTTATATGAACTGATGCTGAGTGAAATGAGCAGAACCAGGAGATCATTATACACGGCAACAACAGTACTATATGACGGTCAATTCTGATCGACATGGCTCTCTTCAACAATGAAATGTTTCAAACCACCTCCAATTGTTCACTGAAGAAAGCCATATACACCCAGAGAGAGGGATGTGAAATGTGGACCACTCATACTCCTTGATTAATGTTTGCTTACATTGTGTTTCCTTTATCTGATATATTTTTTGTGTAGATAAGGTTTTTCTTGCACAACAATGATAAGTTTGGAAATATGTATACATATATTCGATTTGCCAATATTTTAACATAATTAACATGTAGTGGATATCCTGCCATCTAGGGGAGGGGTGGGGAGCTGGGGGGAAAAATTTGTAACAGAAATGTATGTAAGGGTTATTGTTGAAGAATTACCCACTCATATGTTATGCAAATAAAATTTAAAAAAGTTTAAAAAAAACAATAAAGAGAGTTGAGAGTTGATGGTTGGGTTGTTGGATAATAGCCATTACTGTGGAGAGCTTATGGGAGGAAACAGCAAGATTGAGACATGATAGGCAGGCAGAGAAAGATTAAATCATCTATCCAAATTGATGAGATTCTATATATATAAGAATTCAGGAGAATGCCAGACAAAAAAAGAAAAAATCCTTATAGAGAACACAGAATGTTATATTTGGAAGAATTATTTATAAATCATCTATTTGTTGCATATGAAGAACCAGTAGATCAGGAAATGAAGAGGGTTTAACCAGGATGATACAGCTTCTAAACAGGAATTTATTTATTACTTGTTTTTCTTCTTCCTCAAATCTCTTTATATTTTCCTGGCTACCTACTGTTTTTCCCTTTATCCTCAGTCGAACAAAAGCTTAAGTGCAAGGAATGTTAAAAGAGAGTGGATTAAAGGAAGCAGAGATCAAAGGTAGAACACACTTTCAAGGAAATCAAAAGTGGGGAAAGATAGAATTAAGAGGGAGAGAAGAAAATAAGGTAGAAGGAAAAACAATTAATGATCATAGCTGTGAAATATGAATGGGATGAACTAACCCAAAAATGAAAGTAGGCAGAAGCATAATTTAGAAACTGAGATGCAGCAATATGCTCTTTACAAGAAAAACACTTGAAATAGAAAGATACACAAATAATTAAAATAAGAGACAGGAACAGAATCTATCATGCTTTAGCTGAGGTATAAAAAAGCTGAGTACAATCATGATCCCAGACAAAGCAAAAGCAAAAATAGACTTAATTAAAAGGAATAAGCAGGGAAATACATTTTGCTAAAATCAATGAAAAAATATCAATACTAAATATACATGTACAAAATGGCAATGTGCTGAAATTCTTGAAGGAAAGGTTAAATGAGTTATAGGAAGAAATAAACAGTAAAACTATACTAGTAAAGGACCTCAGCTTATTCCTCTATAACTAGATGAAAATAACCACAAAATAAGAAATTAAAGAAATGAGAAAGAAATTAAAGAAATGAGAAAGAAATTAAAGAAATGAATGGAATTTTAGAAAAGTTAGATATGATAACACACTGGGAAAAAAACAATGAGTGTAGAAAGGTATACACTTTATTTACTCAGGTAGCCTTGGCATTTTCAAATGTAAAAAATGATCATGTATTATGGCAAGAAAACTTAAAATTAAATGTATCAAAACTAAGCGTCTTCATTAATAGAATTACAAAGCAGTTGTAACACAAATAAAGACAGATATAAACAATGGAATAATAACAATTACTCGTAGGTAAGAAGAAACAATGTAATAATGATACTCTCAGTTTATTTACTTATTTAGTACCATGGCAACAAATTTACCAAGAATTGTTTTAGAGATATAAAAAAAACAACTAATAAAATTCATCTGGAAGAACAAAAATTCAAGAATATTAAGGGATCAATGAAAACAATGAAGAAGCTTACAAATAAAAATTTTCAAACTATATTACAAAATGGTAATCATCAAAATAATCTTGAAGTGGCTAAAGAATAGAGTAGTGGATTAGTGAACTAAATGAGGTACATAATATACAATAGAAAATGATCATAATAATCCAGTGCTTGATAAAGACAAAGATCTCAGCTTTGGGGGAAAGAACTGACTTTTTTTTATAAGAATTGTGGAAAACTAGAAAGTACTTTGGCAGAAACTAGATGTAGACAAACATCTCAAAGTATTTCCTAAGGTAAAGTGAAAATAGGCATGTGATTTAGACATAAATAACATCATAAGCAAGTTAGGGGAGCATGGAAAATTTTACCTGTCAGTTTCCTAGGAAAGGAAAGACTTTGGGACCAAATAGGTAGAAAGGGTGGCAGGAAGTCTAATAGATGATAGTTATTGCATAAACAAACCAAAACTAGAAATAAAACAGGAAACTGCAAGTGGGAGGGATATTTACAGCAAGTTTCTCTGATGAAGGTCTTTCAAATCTATAAAACCTGAGGCAGATTTACAAAAATAAGAGTCATTTCCCAGTTGATAAATGATCATAGAATATGAACAGGCAGTCTTCAGAAGAAAGAAATCAAAACCAGCAATGCTCATTAAAAAAAAAAAAAAGCTTGAATTTACTGTTGTTGGAAAAATACAAATAAAACAATTCTGAGGTATAACCTGACATTTATCAAATTGCCTAATATGATCAAAAAAACCCCACTGATAAATGCTAGAAAGGAGGACTCTAAAGCATTATTGGTGAAGTTGTGAATTAGTCTAACCATTTTGGAGAACAATTTGGAGTCATATTGAAAGGGCTGTAAGATTGTACATGCCCTTTGACCCGAAAATAGCATTATTAGGTTATACTCCAAAGAGATCAAAGGAAAAGGAAAGGGACTTATATGCACAAAAATATTTGTTATAATTATTTTTGTGGTAGCAAAGGTTTAGAAATTGAGGGAATGCTGAACAACTTATGTTATGTGATCATGATGGAATATTATTATGCTATAAGAAATGATGAGAGGAGTGGTTTCAGAAAAAACTGGGAAGATCTATATGAATTGATGCAGAGTGAAGTGAGTACAATGAAAAGATCATTATAAACAATACCAGCAATATTCTGATAATAAGGGGCCAAAAATTTAGCTATTCTTGATAACTACAATGGTCCAAAAAAAATTCCCAAGGAATCTTAATTTTAAAAAAAGTTTCCATATAACAGATCAATATATATGTGTATGTGTATAGATAGATGCACACATATATAGTTCACTGTTTTTCTTTATTTTTGTAATAGGGATAATGAGAAAATATGTTTTAGTGATTTTATATGGATAATTAATATAATACTGCTTATCTTCTCAAGAAAGGAAAGATTTGGAACTCTTCTTTTAATGAATGTTAATAATAAGTAATTTTTTAAAAGAGCATAAAGAATGTTTTATCTTTGATGTGGTAACTCCAGCACCAAGAAGATTGCTTAATACACCAAAAAGCCTTAAGTAATGTTGGTTTAATTGAATCAAACCAAATTAAATAGAGCATCTTTTAGGAAATGTCAAAAGGAGAGATCAGCAAAGGAAAATATGGAAGCAATGTAGCCTATTTCTCAATCACAGCTATTTAACACAGAACTAGAAAAAAATCATGAGCAGTAAATCCAAGGGGGGAAAAATCATGAATCATTTTTTCTAGCCCAGGTCAACACAGGGATACAGAGATTAAGATTTTTAGGTAGACGATCAAGCCAGTTTGAGCTAAAATTTTACAATGAACAGAAAGAGAAGCCTTTCATTTTGTACTCAGAGTTAGGTTTCAGATCCAGTTTACACTGAGTTGAAGGCTGGTCTTAGGCCTAGTAATGGTTTAAAAAAGGAGGGGGAAGGGATCATGAGACTGTCTGTCCTAGGCAAAAACAAGGCAACAGAAAGGACCAAGAACTCCATGGTTCTCACCCTGGAGCAGGGTTTTCAATTTAAATTCAATCTAGTCTGAGACCATGGAGAAACTCATAGAAACAAGATCTCTGTGATTCCAACTGTTTGAACTTAAAGTTTTTCACCTAGATAAGGTAAGATGGAACCAGAAATAGGCTACAAATACTCCATCTAGGTCAAATCAATAGCAGATTTGTGCTACTTACAGCTAAATCTAAACCACATAGTTTCAGATCTCAGATCAGGAGGGAAATGATCTGACGTATTCGAGGATCAGATCACTTAAGTGCACTGAAAGTATGCAGGTCCCCAGCCTGCATCATCACATGAAATCCTTGAAGAACACAACATTTAATATGCTGAAATAGTAGTAGCAGGCCTCAAAAGATTATGAAACAAGAGCAATCAAGAATTGACATATTCTCTAAAAGTATACAGAAATTGGTCCTAATATCTCATGACTGAAATACCATACTATTTTATTTTATATTCCTTTTCAAAAATGAGGTGATTTGGGCCAATTCAAATAGATGTGATGAAGAGAGCCATCTGTATCCAGAGAGATGACTTTGGGGATTTAGTGTGGATCATAATATAGTATTTTCACCATTTTGCTTGTTGTTTGCTTGCATTTTGTTTTCTTTCTCATTTTTTTCCCTTTTTGATCTGATTTTTTCTTGTGCAGCATGAAAATTGTGGACATATGTATAGAAGAATTAAACATGTTTAACATCTAATGGATTACTTGCTGTATTGCTTGGGAAAAGAGGGAGAAAAATTTGGAGCACAAGGTGTGCAATGATGAATGTTAAAAATTATCTTTGCATATATTTTGAAAATAAAAAGCTATTGTTTAAAAATAAAAACAAAAAAAAGTATTTTCGATCTTGGATTTATAAAGAGGGGTGTTACATCAGTTCATTATTGATTCAGTTAGTAATAATAAACATTTCTAAGAAGCAGCCTTACTTACTTATATAAACATTAGTCATCAACTATCTGCAGAATACCAACTTTGTGTGCTTCACTTGACTCATTTTTATTCCCTTGTGATCTAACCATTTGCTTTTGTAAAGTCAGGGACTTCATATTAATATAAGCATTAATGAAACACAATTAGTAAAGGAAACCCACTTTCATCCCCTTGAAGGCATCCATATTATATTCTAAATATTTCAGTGCTTCAGTGATTTCCTCCACCTTTAATAAATCTGTATGTGATGGCATTATTCCTTCAAGCTATTCTTTAACTTCTGTGTTCCCTTTTACAATCAAACTCCTAGGGAAAAACAAAACAAGTGAGACTACATGTATTTCTTTTCATTTCCCTTCAGTACTTTGCATATGCATATCCTTTCAGTACTTTGGAAACTGACTTCTGACTCAACTCCTTGCTCAATTAAAACTGCTCTCACCAAGGTTACCAGTGATTTATTTACCATATCTAAAGAATTATATTCTACTTCTTGAGTACATTGACCAACTCCTTCTTTTCTCATCTGTTTGGATTTTCATATTGCTCATTTTCCTCCTATTTCTCTGAATATTCCTTCTCAGTCTCTTTTGTTAGATCCAAAGTTCATATGCTTACAGGTGTCTAACCAAGGGCTTTATCCTTGTCCCTTTTCTCCCCTTTTTACACACTCCTGTTAGTAAACACTTACATGAGTTCAATTATTTCTCTGTGGAGATGATTTCTATTATCCCTGTATCTTTCCTGAATTCAAGTGCTTCATCTTAATTCCAAATGGAAGCTAAATAGATATCTCAAATTCAGTGCATCCATATCAGAACATATAATTCTCTTCTTTCTAAATTCCATATTTATTGTGGACCACAACATAACATTTTCATGCTCTCTATTGATGTTTACTTGCATTGTGTTTCCTTTCTCTGATTTTTTTTTCTTGTAGGCATGATTTTTCTTGTACAACAATGATAAGTGTGCAAATATGTATACATATACATATATTTGATTTGCCAAGTATTTTAACATAATTAACATGTAGTGGATTTCCTGCCATCTAGGGGAGAGGTGGGAAGTGGGGGGGGGGAATTTGTAACAGAAAGCTTTGTAAGGGTCAATGTTGAAGAATTACCCATACATATGTTTTGCAAATAAAAAGTTTTAATTAAAAAATAAATAATAAATTACATATTTATGATAAGAATGCCATCAACCTTCTATCATCTGAATTTACAAAGACAGAGTTATCCTGGACTCTTATGTTACTTACCCTCACATACAAATAGTTGTCAAGTACTATTGATTCAATCTCCACACAAGCTTTTAAATCCATTTCATTTTTTCTATTGTTACACAGTCACCAAGTCATATTCAAGCTCTTAATGTATCATGCCTGAAATACTACAAAAGAGTCCTAATTAGTCTTTTTGCTGTCTCTATACTTTCCAATCTGTCTTTCACATAGCTACATATTCCTAAATAGGGTTTTCCTAAAGTACAAATCAGAATATATCACTCAAGAAAGACTACTGAATTCCTTTAGCATAAAATATAAGCTTAAAGGAATGACAATTAGATTCTAACATATTTGCCTACATTGATTTCACATTAGTTTTGTTAATGCTTGTAGACAAACTAGTTTATTTCCCTTTCCCCTCACAAAATTTCACATCTTTTATCTCTCTGTGATTTTATATAGGTTGTATTTCATGTGTGTGATATTTTCCTTGCACAAATATGCCACTTAGAATACCACAAACCTCCTCCCTTTAAGGCTCATCCTACACAAAGTCTTTCATCTTCATCTTTCCCTCTAATTTTTAATGTCTTCTTGTTCCTTCTCAAAATTATATTTCATTATATATGTATGTAGCACTTCCCCATAGAAGAATGTCCTTAAGTACAGAGGTTGCTTTGATTTGTATCTCTATCCTTAGTGCCTTATTTTGTGTTTAGTACACAATATATTCTTGCTTTTTTTTCCTTAGGCAATTGGGGTTAAGTGACTTGCCCAAGGTCACACAGCTAGGAATTGTCTGAGACCAAATTTGAACTCAAGTCCTCCTGATTTCAGGGCTGGTGCTCTATCCACTATGACCTAGCTTTCCCACATATAATAGATTGTTAGTGTATTCTGAGTCAATCTTTTAATTTTGTTAGTGCAGGGTTTTCTTCACTATGCTATATGATTTATGAGAGTTGCTTTGGTCAACCTTTCATTCAGTCTAGTGATGATTTTCTTTGAATTTATCTGGATCTCACACAAAAGACAGGCTCCCACAGACCTATACTTTAACACTTTCTAGCATGGTAAGACATGCTATCATTTATATTCTTCTCAAGAAGCAAGAAAAAGCTTCAAGGGAGCCAAGATGGGGGAGAGCAGACCCAACTCTCTGTGACTTCCTCTGACCTTCTCTCAAACCAACAGCAGATTAAGCCTTTAAAATGGTTTTGGAGTAAAAGAACCTACAAATATTTGGAGTGCAACATATTTCTAGAAGTTACCTTGAAAGAACTTCAGAACAGGTCTGTTTCAGTCAGGCAGGGGAAAAATAGCCATTGAAAGAATTCACTGATCACCTCCTAAAAGAGACCCCAAAATAAAACCTCCAAGGAATACCAAGGAAAACATATCACAAGCAACCAGAAAGAAAGAATTCAAATACTGAGGAACCACAATTAGGATCATCTACGATCTATCAGCTTCCACCTTAAAGAACTGAATGGCCTGGAATATTATATTCCAAAAGGCAAAGGAACAAGAAGAAGCTATCCAGCTAAAATGAACATTATCTTTCAGGGAAGAAGATGGACATTTAATAATATAGGTTAATTTCACCTATTTCTAATGAAAAGACCAGATATAAATAAAAATTTGACCTCCAAACACAGAACTCAAGAGAAGCATAAAAAGGTAAAAATGAAAGAATTCTTGAGAACTATATTTCTATTATGGGTATACTTAGGGAATGTGGATAGAATTTGATTTTATTTTGATAATATGAAAAAAGTAACTAGAGCTGGAAAGAGGCTTATACTGGAAAAAGAAGAAAAAGGAAGTAAAATAAGGAGAATTATATCTCACAAAGAAAACCTATTATAATTGAGGGAAAGAAGGGAGGATATGAGCATTGTTTGAATCTTACTCTCATCAGATTTGGCTCTAAGAGAGAATATTGGACATATTTGGTTTCACAGAGAAGCTTGTGTCACCTTATAGGGAAGTGGGAGGGAAAGGGGGAAAAGAAAGGAAAAGACTAATAGAAGGGAAAATAGAAGATTTAGGGGAAAGTTGTAAAAAAAAGGGGAAGGGGCCTTAAAGGGGGAGGATTGTTTGAGGGAGATGGTCATCAAAAGCAAATTACTTGGGAGGAGGGAAGGGGGAAAGGAAAGAGAAAAACAAAATTTTGGGTAAATAAGATGGCAGGAAATACAGAATTAGTTATTTTAACTGTGAATGTGAATGGGATGAACTCGCCCATAAAATGGAAGCAGTTAGCAGACTGTATTAAAAGCCAGAATCCTACAATATGTTGTTTACAAGAAATGCATCTAAAGCATAGTGGCATATCCAGACTGAAAGTAAAGGACTAGAGCAGAATTTATTATGATTCAGGTGAAGAAAAAAGCAGAGGTAGCAATCCAGATCTCAGATCAAGTAAAAGCAAAGATAGATGCAATTAAAAGAGATAAGGAAGGAAATTATAGTTTATTGAAGGGTACCATAGGTAATGAAGCAATATCAATACTAAATATATATGCACCAAGTAGTAGAGCATCCATATTCCTAGAGGCGCAATTAAGAGAGATGCAAGAAAGAAGACAGCAAAAGTATACTAGTAGGGGATCTTAACTTTGCTCTCTGAGAACTGGATAAATCAAACCATAAAATAAATAAGAAAGAAATTAAGGAGGTAAACAAATTGTTAGAAAAGTTAGGTATGATAATCTTTGGAGAAAATTGAATGGAGACAGAAAAGAGTTTACTTTTTTCAGAGGTTCATGGAACTTATACAAAAATTGACCATGTGTTAGAGCATAAAAATCTCAAAATCAAATGCAGACAGGTAGAAATAGTATATGCATTTTTTTTTTCAAATCATGATGCAATAAAAATTGCTTGCAATATAAGGCTAGGAGAAAATAGACCAAAAGTTAATTGAAAATGAAATAATCTAATCTGAAAGAACGAATAGGTGAAACAGCAAATCATGGACACAATCAATAATTTCATCCAGGAGAATGACAATAAGGAGACAACATACCAAAATTTGTGGGATATAGTCAAAGTGGTTATAAGGAAAAATTTTATATCTCTAGATGCTTACTTGCATAAAATAGAGAAAGAGAAGATCAATGAATTGGCCTTATAATTCAGAAAGCTAGAAAAAGAAAAAAATTAAAAACCCTCAATTAAATTCTAAATTGGAAATTCTGAAAATAAAAGGGGATATTAATCAAATTGAAAATAAGAAAACTATTGAATTAAGAAATAAAACTAAGAGTTGGTTTTGTGAAAAAACCAACAAAATAGATAAATCTTTAGTTTATTTGATTAGAAGGAAAGAGGAAAATTGAATTGTTAGTCTCAAAAATGATAAGGGAGAACTTTTCACCAATGAAGAAGAAATTAGAGCAATAATTAGGAGTTACTCTGCCTAACTTTATGCTAATAAATTAGATAATCTAAATGAAATGGAGAAATATCTACAAAAATATAGATTGCCCATGTTAACAGAAGACAATATAAATTATTTAAATAGCCCCATTTTAGGAAAAGAAATAGAACAAGCTATCAATAAACTCCATAAGAAAAAAATCTACAAGGCCAGATGGATTTACATGTGAATTCTACCAAACATTCATAGAATAATTGATTCCAATACTATATGCGTTATTTGAAAAAAATAGGGAAAGAAGGTGTCATACCAAATTCTTTTTATGACACAGATATAGTGCTGATAGCTAAACCAAGTAGGGTGAAAACAGAGAAAGAAAACTATAGACCAATATCCCTAATGAATATTGATGCAAAAATCTTAAATAAAATATTAGCAATGAGATTACAAAAGTTATCCCCAGGATAATACACTATGACCAAATAGGATTTATATAAGGGATGTAGGGCTTATTAGGAAAACTATCAGTATAATCAACTATATTAATAACCAAACTAACAAAAATCATATGATTATCTCAATAGATGCAGAAAAAGCATTTGGTAAAATCCAACATTGATTCCTATTAAAAACACCAGAGAATATATGAATAAATGCACTTTTCCTTAAAATGATCAATATCATCTATTTAACACAATCAGCAAGCATCATATGTAATGGTGACAAACTAGAACCATTCCCAATAAGATCAGAAATGAAATAAGACTGCCCAATATCACCATCACTATTCAATATTGTATTAGAAACATTAGCTTTGGCAGTAAGAGAAGAAAAAGATATTAAAGGAATTAGAGTAGGTCATGAGGAAATCAAATTAATTGCTCTTTACAGGTGATATGATGGTATACTTAGAGAACCCTAGAAACCAACTAAAAAACTACTAGAAACAATTCACAACTTTAGCAAAGTTGCAGGATACAGCATAAATCCACATAAACCATTAGCATTTTTATATATTACCAACAAAGTTCAGCAGCAAGAGATACAAAAAGAAATTCCGTTCAAAATAACCGTTGATATTATAAAATATTTGGGAATCTATCTGCCAAAGGAAAGAAGGAACTATATAAACACAACTACAAAATACTTTCCACACAAATAAAGTCAGACCTAATCAGTTGGACAAATATCAAGTGCTCATGGATGAGCCAAGCGAATATAATAAAAATGACAATACTACCAAAACTAACCTACTTATTTAGTGCCATACTAATCAAACTCCCAAGAAATTATTTTACAGATCTAGAAAATATAGTAACAAAGTTCATCTGTAAGAACAAAAGGTCAAGAATTTCAAGGGAATTAATGAAAAACATGCTGATGAAGGTGATCTAGCTATGCCATATCTAAAACTATATTATAAAGCAGTGATCATCAAAACCATTTGGTACTGGCTAAGAAATAGAGTAGTCAATCAGTGGAATAGAATAGGATGGCAGGATAAAATAGGTAATAACTATAGCAATCTAGTGTTTGACTAACCCAAAGACCCTGGATTTTGGGATAAGAACTCCTTATTTGACAAAAAAAAACTGCTGGGAAAATTGAAAACTAGTATAGAAGAAATTAGGGCTTGACCCACACCTAACACCACATATCAAGATAAGATCTAAATAGGTTCATGATTTAGACGTAAAGAGTGATATTATAAGCAAATTAGAGGAACATAGGATAGTTTACCTCTCAGACCTGTGGAGAAGGAAGGAATTTGTGTCCAAAGAAAAATTGGAACTCTTAAGTGAACATCAGATAGATAATAGTGATTATATTAAGTTAAAAAGTTTTGTACAAACAAAACTAATGCAGACAAGATTAGGAGGGAAGCAATAAATTGGGAAATCATCCTTACATTTCTAAAATATATAGAGAATTGACTCAAATTTATAAGAATTCAAGGCATTCTCCAATCAATAAATGGTCAAATGCTATGAACAAAAATTTTCAGATGATGACATTAAAACTATTTGTAGTCATATGAAAAGGTGCTCCAAATCACTATTGATCAGAGAAATGCAAATTAAGACAACTCTGAGATGCCACTGCACACCTCTCAGATTGGCTAAGATGATAGGAAAAGATAATGGCAAATGTTGAAGAGGATGTGGGAAAACTGGGACACTGATACATTGTTGGTAGAATTGTGAATGAATCCAACCATTTTCACTGGATCTCACTAGAGTGAAAGGGGTGTTCAGTACAACTCAGATAGCATCTGGGAAATTAAGTGAGAGGGTCCTAATTATAGCAGATCAGCAAATAAGTCCCTCTGTGCAGTAGTAGAACAAACCAGTGAGGCAACTTCTAGTCCCAGCAAAAATGGCAAATTGCCAGTTTGGGAAAATCAGGCTCTTGTCTGAAGAGAGAACAGATTGGTCTATCCCCTACTGTGAGCAACACACCAAACAGAAGGGACCCCTGTGCTCAAAGCCAAGGCTCAGAGCTGCACAAGAAATTTGGGACAATGACCACTGCACCCAGGAACAGAACTTGACCATAAAAATCACACAAAAAAGAAAGAAAATGAGCAAGAAACAGAAAAGAACTGTAATGACAGAGAAGACCAAAACACCAATTCAGATGAAGAAGAAAATGCCTGTGTAGGAAATCTCAGAGACTGATATCAATTATTCTCAAGTCCAAAGATATTTTTGGAAGCACTCAGAAAAGATTTTAAAAGGCAAATAAGAGGTAAAAAAAAATTGGGACAACAAACACGATGTATGCAAGATAGAAGCAACAGCTTAGAAAAGGAAAACAATTCTTTAAAAAATACAATTGGCAAAATGAAAAAAAAAATCCACTGAAGAAAACACCACCTTGAAATGTAGAATTAATCAAATGGAAAAACAGGCACAATAGCTAACTGAAGAAAATCATACATTAAAAACTAGAATAGGGCAAATGGAAGCTAATGACTATGATATAAGAATAAAATAAACTAAAAAGAGTCAAAGAAATAAAATAAAATGTTAAAATGCCTCATTGGTTAAAGTAGCCAGCTTGGAAAATAGATACAGGGGAAACAATCTAAAAATTATTGGTCTGCCTAAAGACCATGACTAAAAAAGAGCATGGATAGTACTCTTCAAGAGATCAAGCAAACTTTCCTGATATACTAGAATAGGAAGGTGAAATAGTCATGGAAAGAATCCACTGATCATGTCTAGTAAGACATCCCATAAGGAAAACACCAAAAAACACTGTTGTAAAACTCCAGAACTATAATCTAAAGACAAAATACTGCAAGCTGCAAGAAAAAGAAATAAACAAACAAACAAACAAACAAAAATTCATGTATTGAGAATTCACAGACACTGGCAGCTTCTACAATAAAGATTAAAGGGCTGAGAATACCATATTCCATAAGGCAAAGGAGCCGAGATTACAATCCAGAATCAACTACCCAGTGAGGCTGAGCATCATCTTTCAGGAGAGGGGATAGATATTCAATGCAGAAACTTTCAGTCATTTTTATTGAAAAACCAAAACCAGAATTAAGAAGAAAATACGACCTTCAAATATAAAACTCAAGAGTAGCAAAGAAAAGAGACTTGAGAAAAATATATACTATATATAGTTAAACAATTTTAGTCACATGAAAAGGTGATTTAAATCATTGTCTATCAGAGAAATGCAAAATAAGACAACTCTAAAGTACACTTACACATCTCACAGATTGGCTAAGATGATAAGAAAAGGTAATTATTAATGTTGGAGGGGATGTGGGAAAAATTGGGACACTAATACATTGTTTGTGGAGTTGTGAACGAGTTCAACCATTTTGGAGACCAATTTGAAACTATATTCAAAAAACTACCAAATTGTGCATATCTTTTGATCCAGCAGTGTCTCTACTGGACCTGTATCCCAAAGAGATCATAAAGGAGGAAAGGGACCTACATGTGCAAAAATGTTTGTGGCAACCCTTTTTATAATAAGAAACTAAAAACTGAGTAGATGCCCATCAGTTGGAGAATAGCTGAATAAGTTATAGTATATGAATGTTATGGAATATTATTATTCTATAAGAAACAACCAGGAGGATGATTTCAGGAAGGCTGGGAGAGACTTACATGAATCTATGGCAAATGAAATGAGTAGAACCAAGAGATCATTGTACAGAGCAACAGCAAGATTATACAATGATCAATTCTGATGAATGTGTCTCTTTTAAAAAAATGAGATGATTTAGGCCAGTTCCAATAATCTTGTGATGGAGAGAGCCATCTACACCCAGAGAGAGGACTGTGGGAACTGAATGTGGTTCATAACATAGCATTTTCACTCTTTTTGTTGTTGTTTGCTTGCATTTTGTTTTCTTTCTCATTTTTTTCCCTTTTTGATCTGATTTTTCTTGCGCAGCATAATTATACAAATATATATTGAATTTAACATATATTTTAATATGTTTAACATATATTGGATTACTTGCAATTTAGGGGAGGAAATGGAGAGAATGGGGGGAAATTTGGAATGCAAGTTTTTGCAAGGGTCAATGTTGAAAAATTCTCCATGCATATGTTTTGAAAATAAAAAGCTGTAGTAAAAAAATAAAAGTTAAACTCTTTACATTTAGATGGGAAATGATACTTGTAAGTATCTTAATCTTAAGAATTGTATCTTTTAATTGGGGAAGTTAGAAAGGACATATGGAGTATGTTGGTAAGAATTTTATTTGATTTGATGATAACAAAGAAATAGACATTAAGGGGTGGAAAGCGGATTGTACTGGACAAAAAGGAATAAGGAGGCATCACATGAAGAAGCACAACAAACCTATTACCATAGAGTGAAAGAAGGGAGAGGGATAAGCATTGTCTGAAGCTTAATCTCATCCATTTTGATTCCAAAGAATATCACTCAATAGGGTACAGAAATTTATCTTATCCTATGAAGAAGTAGGAGAAGAAAAGGGACAAGAGGGAAGGGCTAGAAAGAAGGGAAGGCAGAAATACTAGGAGAATAAGGATAAGAAAAGTGAAGAGGAGAGATGGATGAGAGGGCAGATTGAGGCCAGGTGAGTTAAAAACAAAACACTACTAAGGAGTGACAGGTTGGAAAGAAAAAAAAAATATATGCAGGGGAGAAAATAGGTTGGAGGGAAATACACAGGTGGTAATCACAACTGTGAATGTAAAAGGAATGAATTCTTCCGTAAAATGGAAGAAGATAGCAGAGTATATTAAAAAACAGAATCCTAAAATATTATTTAGAAAAACACTTTTGAAACAGAGAAAAACATACAAAGTAAGGGTATAAGGCAGAAACAGAATTTATTATGCTTCAGCTGAAGCAAAAACCAAAGCAGGCTAACAATTATGATCAGATCATGAGATCAGATAATGCAAAATTAAAAAATAGATCTACTAAAAATAGATAAGGAAGCAAACTATATCTTGTTAAAGATACCATAGACAATGGAATAGTATTAATACTAAATGTATGTGTACCAAGCAGTACAGCATTCAGATTCATAAAGAAGTTAAACCAGTTACAGGAAGAAATAGACAGCAAAACTATACTAGTGGGGGACCTCAACCTCTTCTTCCCCTTAGAATTAGATAAATCTTACCACAAAATAAACAAGAAAGAAACTAAGGATGTTAATGGAATGTTAGAAAACTTGGATATTATAGATTTCTGGACAAAATTGAACAGAGACAGAAAGGAATATAATTTTTTTCTCATCACTATATGCCACCTACTCAGCTCAGCTCAGCGTGGCAAAAATTCCAAACTCCAAACTCCAAATTCCAAACACCTGGAGTTTATCTGAGGCACTTGGGACACTCTGCCCTGATTGGGGGCAGGTGTTCTGGCAGACTTGCCTTGTATAAGAAGTAATTTGGACTTAGTCCTAGCCCCCACTGGCCCAGCACCTTAAGTTAATTCGCCGAAGTGCCCCAGGGCAAAGAACTTCAGCCGCCTTTCAGCTGCAGTTTTTTTTCCCTACCTTAAAGGGATATCCATGCTGTCTAAAATAAAAATGAAGAAGCAAAAGAGAGCTCTCACTATAGACAGCTTTTATCAAGACAAAGAAGCCATGACCCCAGATCCTGAGGTTCCTTTAGACAAAATACCAGAAGAAGGTATTAAAGACCATCACTGGTCACTTTTTCAAAAGGCCATTCTGGAAGATTGCATAAAGAACCTCAAAAGAGAGCTGGAGGATAAATGGGAAAATAAACTGAAATCAGTGCAAGAAGGATATGATGCCCTGCAAAAGAGATATGAAAAAGACACCAATTTATTGAAAAATAAAATTAGTGAAGTGGAAAAAGAGTGCAATGAACAAAAAATTCAATTGGCCAGTTACAAAAGGAGCTTTAAAAGGTAACTGAAAAAAACAACACTTTAAAAATAAGAATTGAACAAATGCAAGTGAATGACTCAATAAGACTTCAAGAATCAGTCAAACAAAAACAAAAAAATGAAAAATTAGAAGAAAACATGAAATATCTCCTAGGAAAAACAACTGACTTGGAAAATAGATCTAGGAGAGACAATCTAAGGATTATTGGACTTCCTGAAAGCCATGATGAAAAAAAGAATCTAAACACTATCTTCCAGGAAATCCTAAAAGAAAACTGCCCTGAGATTGCAGAATCAAAAGGCAAAATCACCATTGAAAGAATTCACCGATCACCTCCTGAAAGAGACCCCAAAATTAAAACCCCAAGGAATATCGTGGCTAAATTTCAGGACTATAGCACCAAGGAACAGATTCTGCTCGCAGCTAGAAAGAAACAATTCAAATACCGAGGATCAATAGTTAGAATCACACAGGATCTGTCAGCCTCCACATTGAAGGATGGAAGGACCTGGAACCAGATATTCCGAAAGGGCAAAGGAACTTGGATTACAGCCAGGATTAACTTATCCAGCTAGAATAAGCATTATCCTCCAGGGAAGAAGATGGTCATTCAATGAAATAGGTGAATTTCACCTCTTTCTAATGAAAAGACCGGATCTGAACAAAAAATTCAACATCCAAACACCGAACTCAAGAGATTCATAAAAAGGTAAAAAGGAAAGGACTCTAGAGAACTTTATTTTTACTAGGGGGATACTTAAAGTTTGGGGGTATAATTAACTAGATATTACTTTGATAATATGAAAAAGAGAACTAGAGGGGAAAAGGTTGTCATACTGGGGAAAAGAGGGAAAAAGTGGTAAAATAAGATCTATAAAAAAGGAGGTAAAAGCAAGGTAAAATCTCTTGAAGAGGCAAAGAAAACCTAATATAATTGAGAGAAAGAGGGGAGGGAGATGAGCACTGTGTAAATCTTAATCTCATCAGGTTGGGCTCTAAAAGTGTATATCAGACATTTGATTTCACATAGAAACTTGTCTGTTGCTAGAGGGAAGTGGCAGGGAAAGGAGGAAAAGTAAGGGACAAACTAATAGAAGGGAAAATAGAAGAATCAGGGGAAAGGAGTAAAAACAGGGTGAGGTGATCTAAAGGGTGGAGTATTGTTTGGGGAAGGGGTCATCAAAAGCAAAGTACTGAGGAGGGGGGAAGGGAGAAAGGGGAAAGGAAAGGGGAGTATTGTTTGGCGGAGGGGTCATCAAAAGCAAAGTACTGAGGAGGGGGGAAGGGAGAAAGGGGAAAGGAAAGGGGAAAACATAACTTGGGTAAATAAGATGGCAGGAAATAAAGAATTAGTTATTCTAACAGTGAATATGAATGGGATGAACTCTCCCATAAAGCAGAAGCAGATATCAGACTGGATTAAAAACCAGAATCCCACAATATGTGGTCTACAAGAAACACATCTAAAACATAGTGACACATATAGGATGAAGGTAAAAGGCTGGAGCAGGACCTATTATGCTTCAGGTGAACAAAAAAAAAAGCAGAGGTAGCAATCCTTATCTCAGATCAAGCAAAAGCCAAGATAGATCTAATCAAAAGAGATAAGGAAGGAAACTATATTTTATTAAAGGGTACCATAGATAATGTAGCAATATCAATACTAAATATATATGTGCCAAGTGCAATAGCATCCAAATTCCTAGGGGAGAAATTAAGAGAGATGCAAAAAGAAATAGACAGCCAAACTATACTAGTGGGGTATCTCAACCTTGCTCTCTCAGAATTAGATAAATCAAACCACAAAATTAAGAAGAAAGAAACTAGGTAGATAAACCAATTGTTAAAAAAGCTAGGTATGATAGATCTATGGAGAAAGTGGAATGGAGACAGTAGGGAGTTTACTTTTTTTTCTCAGCAGTCCATGGAACCTATACAAAAACTGACCATGTGTTACGGCATAAAAACCTCAAAATCAAATGCAGAAAGGCAGAAATAGTAAATGCATCTTTTTCACATCATGATGCAATAAAAATCACATGCAATATAAGGCCAGGAGAAAATAAACCAAAAGTTAATTGGAAATTAAATGATCTAATCCTGAAGAATGAATGGGTGAAAGAGCAAATCATAGACACAATCAATAATTTCATCCAGGAGAATGACAATAAGGAGACAACATACCAAAATTTGTGGGATATGGCCAAAGCGGTTATAAGGGGCAATTTTATATCTCTAGATGCTTACTTGCATAAAATAGAGAAAGAAACATCAACGAATTGGGCTTATTATTAAAAAAAACTAGAAAAAGAACAAATTAAAAACCCTCAATTAAATACCAAATTGGAAATTCTAAAAACAAAAGAAGTTAATAAAATTGAAAATAAGAAAACTATTGAGTTAATAAATAAAACTAAGGGTTGGTTCTATGAAAAAACTAACAAAA
>JAJPUD010012579.1:0-22474 GCA_023553655.1 Myrmecobius fasciatus | reverse complement strand
CTGTACCAGATCTAAAAGTATATTATAAAGCAGCGGTCATCAAAACCGTTTGGTACTGGCTAAGAAATAGAGCAGTTGATCAGTGGCACAGGATAGGTTATCAGGACAACCTAGGCAATAACCTTAACAATCTAGTGTTCGATAAACTCAAAGACCCCAGCTTTTGGGATACTCACTATCCGGCAAAAACTTCTGGGAAAATTGGAAACTAGTGTGGAAGAAATTAGGGCTTGACCCATACCTAACACCACATACCAAGATAAGATCTAAATGGGTTCATGATCTATATATAAAGAGGGACTTTGTAAGCAAGTTAGAGGAACATAATATAGTTAATCTCTCAGACCTGTGGAGATGGAATAAATTTATGTCCAAAGAAGACCTGGAACTCCTAATTGAACACCAGATGGATAATTTTGATTATATTAAGTTAAAAAGTTTCTGTACAAATAAAACAAATGCAGACAAGATTAGGTGGGAAGCATCAAATTGGGAAACCATCTTTACATTTAATGGTTCTGATAAAGGCCTCATTTCTAAAATATATAGAGAATTGTCTCATATATATAAGAATTCAAGCCACTCTTCAATAGATTATTGGTCAAGCGATATGAACAGACAATTCTCAGATGATGAAATTAAAACCATCTCTAGTCATATGAAAAGTTGCTCCACCTCAGTATTGATCAGAGAAATGCAAATTAAGACAACTCTGAGGTACCACTATACACCTGTCAGATTGGCTAAAATGACAGGAAAAGATAACGATGAATGTTGGAAGGGATGTGGGAAAACTGGGACACTAATATATTGTTGGTGGAACTGTGAACGGATCCAAACATTCTGGAGAGCAATTTGGAAGTATGCTCAAAAAGTTATCAAACTGTGCATACCCTTTGACCCAGCAGTGTTTCTACTGGGCCTATATCCCAAAGAGATCTTAGAGGAGGGAAAGGGACCCACATGTGCAAGAATGTTTGTGGCAGCTCTTTTTGTAGTGGCTAGAAACTGGAAACTGAAGGGATGTCCATCAATTGGAGAGTGGCTGAATAAATTATGGTATATGAATGTTATGGAATATTATTGTTCTGTAAGAAACGACCAGCAGGACAATTTCAGAGAGGCCTGGAGGGACTTGCATGAACTGATGTTGAGTGAAACGAGCAGAACCAGGAGATCATCATACACAGCAACAACAGTATTACATGATGATCAATTCTGATGGACATGGCTCTCTGCAACAAAGAATTGTCTCAAACCAGTTCCAATTGTTCACTGAAGAAAACCATATACACCCTGAGAGAGGGATATGAAATATGGACCACAACGTAACATTTTCATGATCTCTATTGACATTTGCTTGCATTGTGTTGCCTTTCTCTGATTTTCTTTTTTTCTTGTAAATAGGATTTTTCTTGCATAACTTGTCAAGCATTTCAACATTATTCACATGTAGTGGACTTCCTGCCATCTAGGGGAGGGGAGGAGACTGGGGGTAAAATTTGTAATGGAAAGCTTTGTAAAGATCAATGCTGGGGAACTACCCATACATATGTTATACAAATAAAAAGCTTTAATAAAAAAAAAGTTATATGAATAAAGTAAAATTAATCAATGAATCTGGCATACAATTTAAAAAAGCTAGTATAAGAGCAAATTAGCCCCCCAATTAAATACCGAAATACAAATTTTGAATAACAAAGGTGATATTAATAAAATTGAAACTAAGACAACTATTGAACAAATTAATAAAACAAAGAGTTGGTTTTAAGAAAAAAAACAACAAAATGAATAAACCTTTGGTTAATTTGATTAGAAAAAGGAATTTATCAGCATCAAAAATGGAAAGGGTGAACTTATCAACAATGAAGAAAAAATTAGAGGAATAATTAGGACCCATTTTGCCCATCTGTAGGCCACCAAATATGACAAACTGCAATGGGTGAATATTTACAGAAATATAAATTATCCAGCAATCTAATTGAAATAGATGAATATTTGCAAGTATATATATATATGTACATATATATATTTCCCAAATTAACAGTAGAGGAAGTAAATTACTTAAATATTCCCATTTTAGAAAATAAATTACACAAGCCATCAATGAATTCCCTAAGAAAAAAATCTCCATGGCCAGATGGAACTCTTAACAAACATTTAAAGAACAATTAATTGCAATACTATGTAAAGTATTTGGAAAAATAGGCAAAGAAGGAGTCCTGTCAAATTCCTTTAATGACACAAATATGGTGTTGATACCTGAATCGAAAAGAGCCAAAACAGAGAAAGAAAATTACAATCTTTCTAATTAATATCAATGCAAAAATTTTAAATAAAATATTAGTAAAGAGATTACAGCAACTTATTAGCAAGATAATACACTACAACGAAGTGAAATTTATACCAGGAACGCAGGGCTAGTTCAAGATCATGAAAATTATTGTCATATTTGGTCATATCAATAGCAAAACAAAAAGCATATATGATAACCTCAATAGATTCAGAATTTTTTCTTTCTTTTTTTTTTTTTTTTACAAAATACAGGACCATTAGTATTTAAAAAACATTTGAGATCCTAGAAATAAAAGGAGTTTTCCTTAAAATGACAAACAGCATCTATCTAAATCCATCAGCAAGCATTATTTGTTATGGAGAGAAGGTCCTAGCCAGGTTTGTAAGGGTGATGATAATTGTTTTGATCATATCAACACCCAGACTTCTAAAATTCTATGTTCCAGTATCTTCTCTGCTCTTACTCAATATTCTAAAGTCCCTTCTGGTTCCACCATTTTAATTTCATTATCTTAGAAGAGCAAGAGATGAAAAGAAAGTATCATTATCTCATTACTTTGTGGGTTTTCTTTTTGTCTGTTATTTCAGAGAGGTGACTATCACACAAAGAGTATTTACAATGTTATAATAGAATGAAAGTAAAATTTATCTTTTTAGATCTTTCTTTTTTTCCCTGCTATCCTTTACCCCCTTTCTCAAGTATCTAAGTGCCAAGTATCTTTGTACTATTCTTTCCTGCTCAGAACTGTGTAGTAGCTCAACCACGCATACCTCTATGACAGCACCAAACCTATTTATCCTCGTTTGGGTCTCTTAACTCTGATAGTTTTAGCCATCCTGGAGGCAATGAATCCCATTTATTAAGTTCCTATTACATGCCGCACACTGGGTTGTGTATGGAAGATACCAAGAGAAATGAAATGATCTCTTTCCTGAAAGTACTATTATTCTATTGAAGGACATAGTCTGAATCTAAACCAGAATAAATTGATAGCAGTTATCTAAATAAATATATTAGATACAGAATATATATATGTGTGTGTATATATATCTATAAATTACCACTCACACCCAGAGATAGTTCGAGGAGAAAGGGAACTAGTTGTGGTTGGTGCTCAGAAAATGAGGCAATATGGGGGCAGGATTCCTAATACCTATGGGAAAAAGATAAAAATCATATTTTCCAGGAAACTGCCAATTCTGACAAAGCAAAAACCAGCTCTGAGCATTGGCATAATTTCTTTTTTCCTACTGGTGGCACATCTTGTATCAAGTAACATGAAGCAGAGAATTCCATTTGAGTCTAAGTTGAAAAGAAGTCTCTATGGATGCAGTGGAAATTGTAACATCCTCTCATTTCTGTTCCCAATGGCCCCACTCTAGATGTATGTAACTTCTGTAAAATAAAGTAATAGCCTTCTTACTTGCTACTGAAGCAGGTAGGTAAAATAGTTTTAGAGTAATTTTTAGCCAAAACCTGCGTTCAAATCCATGCTCAAGAGGCAGCTAGTTGGTACAGTGGATAGAGCACCAGCCCTGAAGTCAAGAGGACCTGAGTTCAAATCTAACCTCAGACACTTAATACGTCCTAGCTGTGTGACCCTGGGCAAGTCACTTAACCCTAATTGCATCAGCAAAAAAAAAATCCATCCTCATACATTCTAGCCGTGTGATTGGGGAAGTCACTTAAGTACTGTGCCCCAATTTCCTGATGGATGTAGATAACAATATTACCTATCTTCCAGGGGTACTGTGATAATCCAATAGGATTTATAAAAAGCTATGGAAACATTAAAGTGCTTTTTATTTTCAGCTATTACTCTCCTTGCTATCAGTCTCTATTCCTCCAATCCATACCTACAAAAAAACTCATTATATACATTAAAATCCACAAGACCACAATGGGAAGGTAGCAAATTATTGTCATGTTATAGAGAAGGAAATAGAAATCCAGAAAAGGAAACTAATTCACATGGCCAGTGAATGACCAAGAAAGGAATGAGAAACAAGTTTCTTACCTCCTGGCCCATCTCCCTTTTGCAATTGAGCCATACTATCTGGGCTCTGGATAGAAGGTAACACATGCTCTTACCATGTGCCTCAGGTTAAATGTAGTCTTAGCACCTCTTGACAGGGACAATGAAGATTTCCACAAATCATAACTTTAATTCTGGCCCAAAGGCCCTTTGTGGCAGCATCACATTACTAGCGATCCCAGAAGAAACTTACTGACTTCAAAGAAAACATTAAAAGGTGAAAGAATGCCTGACTGCAGCAGCCAATACTTTCCAAAGGAAAATGGGCTGTACTCTCTAGCAGACCTGGTTTGACCGTTTTGTAAGCAAGAGCAAAATATAAAAACAAGACAGAGAAGTTCCTAGCTGGAAAGCTACTATAGCCTGGGAATTCAGAGGTATATGGCAAGAGTGTCTTCCACTCCTTTTGAATTGTTCAACATTCCTTACATATCCTGGTACTTTCCCATCATGCAGATGGTAGTTTTAAGAGTAACAAACACTTGTACTTTCCAAAGCTCTTTCCCATTCAGTATTTTGTCTGATTCTCACAAAAATCCTTTTAAGAAAGCTATTGGGAAAGAATCTATTATCCCATTTTGCATATGAAGATATAGACATGAGGCAATTAAATGACTTGATTAAGATCACACAGACAATATCAGAACTCCCTAATGAATGGAGTTAATAACAATCAAAAGCCTTTATATGATGCTTTAAGCTTTTCAGAAGCAATTTTACATATGTAAACTTATTTAATTCTCATAACCCTCCCTAGAGTTAGTGTTATTATCATCCCAGTTTTAGAGATGACACAACTGAGGCAAAGAAAGGCTAAGTAATTTGGCTGGGACCACATGCTAGAGAGTGTTTGAATCAAGATTCAAACTGAAGCTTCAAAATTACAAGTCTTGTGCTCTATCTCCCTGTTTCACTTATATGTAAATGAAGGAGAAAAAAGACATGGATATAGATTGGGGCATAGACATATGAAGTGGGATACTGGATATTAGAATGGATACTGGACTTAGAGTAAATAGAAACCTTAGTTCAAATTCCACCTATGTAAATCATAAAACATAAATATCAGCCTTTATTTTTTATTTATTTCATGCAAACCTTTACTTAACCCATCAGAATCCCAGTCTCCTCAAAAATGAAATGTAACATGGTAAAGTCATACTTGCATCTCTAACCTTATAGGGCTTTTGCTAGGAAAGCTACATTTTCTTGTGAGACATAGGATATTTCTGAGTTGTTCTAATTCTAGTCTCAACCCTGCCCCAGACTCGCTGCCCAACTGGTGAAATTATTTCCCTCCCATGGGCTTCCCCTATAAAATAACAGAATTAGACTATACCTCTGAGGTTTCTTCCAGCTGTACTATAAAATTTCCATTCATAAATTTATAGAAAGTGGGATGAGGAAGAAACTAAAGGGACATATATTATAAGTCACTCATTTTATAAATGATAAAACTGAAGCCCAGAGAAGAGAAATGATTTATATGAGGCCACACAAAACAAATAAAAATAAATTTACTCATAATTCAAACCCAGGTCCTCTGACTCCAAATCTCATGTTTTTGACAATACTGTGCTACTTATTTATGATTCAATTGTATCATTCACTCAAATGTTAAGAAATCACAGCATCCTAGGTTTCAATTTGGAAGAGACCTCAGAGATGGTCTAGTTCAACCTGATCATTTTATAAGCAAAGACATTAAGGTTCAGAAAAGTTCTCTAAACCAAGATCACAGAGGTAAGTAGAAAAGTTAGGTCTTTAACCCAAATTTTCTACATCTAAATGCAAGATTCTCTCTGCTACATCATATAGAAGAGTTCTCAGCCCTGCCTTCTCAGGGGAAGGACCCTTGCTCTACACACACTGTTGTCTGACAAGTTAGGCAGGGGTCTTTACTAACAATGATTTCGAATTTCCAGACATTTTGCTTCTGGATTCTCAGGAGTTATCTGTAGCAAATAAAGAAGTAATTTTCCAATCGCTGTGATGCTTATGAAAAAAAAGGACCTGGGTACAATAGCTCACTCATGCCCACTAGTGGCCATGATCAGTAAAGGTACCCTGCAAAAAATCATGAACCATTTGCTTTTGAATTTTTCCAACTATGGAGTACATGGAAATCATGATTTGGTAGTGTTCTGGATAATTTAGTTTAACTGCATCATCATAAGATAGGGAAACTGAGGCTCAGCAAATGATATGGCCAAAATCACATAACCAGTTATCAGGAATGGAAGTATAATCCAACTTATCTGATTTCTATTACAAAGATGATTCTACAATACTGTGTACTTCACATTTTCCCCATTGGTTCTTCTTTTTTTTTAAAAAAAATCTAGATTCTGTTTTTAATTAAGAATGAAAATAAAATGTTGATTTAGTCACAATGAGATATTAAGTTCCAAAGCTGACCATATGTCCAGGTAAAATAAACAAGTACTCATGTGGCATGACTTGGGAAATAATAAAAATAATAATCAAAATAACCTACAAATGAGATGTCCTTTTAACCTTATAGAAGAAAGAATAACAAAATCATCCTTAATTGATTACATAGTTTTGCTCAAGAATGGCCATATTCTGAACAATGAATTCTCCTTTAGCATGGTATTGTAAAAAAAGTACTGAGTTTGTTGTCAGAGCATCTGAGTTTGAATTCTGGCTCCATTCAATACTATCAATATAAATTTAGGCAAAGTACTTCTTTTTCTAAACTTCAATTTCCTGATCTGGAATACAAGAGCATTAAACTAAATATTCACTAGTTCTCTTCCAATAGTAAATCATATGTTTCTTGAGGCAAAGCACTAATTTTAGGCTCTCCTTCCTGTACATAATTAGGAGCAAAGATCCTAGGAATAGTTTCTTGACCTAGATTGTTTCAAATTGTACAATGTCATCAACAAGCATTAAATGCTTATTATGTACAAAGCCCAAGATTAGCTTTGTCTAGGAACTAATACAAACAAAATACAAAATCTAGGAAAGACATGGTCTCTACCCTTGTAGAACTTGTAATTTGCAAGAGAATCTGACATACATGCTATTCAGTTTTTCAGTTATATCCAACTCTTCATGATCCAGGGGTAGGGAATGTCTGACTCATAAGTAGTATAAGGCCTATGAAATCATTTGATTTGTCTTGCACCAAGGCAACTCAGGTTAAAACCTTCTACTGCTTGAATTCTTTGGTGATAATTTTGTATGGCCCATAAATGATATTATAAATATCCAAATATCTGTTGACAAAATAAAGTTTCTCACTGCTGATCTGAACCATGTTGTCCATAGGGTCTTCTTAGTAAAAAATGTTGGAATGATTTACTATTTCCTTCTCCAGTAAATTAAGGAAAGTAAAGTGACTAACCCAGGGTCACACAGGTAATAACTATCTGAGGCTGGATTTAAATTTAGGTCTTCCTGATTCCAGACCCAGCACTCCATCCACTGAGCCATCTAGCTAGATAATTATGACATAGATAACTATAATTCACAGTGACATGCTATAGATACATTGGAGAATTATGAAAGTGTGCAATATTGAGTTAAATGGCAGAAAGCACATTTTGTATTAGAGAGCGAGAATTTGCAGGGAGTATGAGGAAATGAGGAGAAATAAGGAAAGTCTTCAGGTTTGGAAGGAAGAAGAAAAATATTCAATACCTATAGAATTCATGCTTGAAAATGGAACAAAGAGTATATATCTCTTCAGGAGGTCCAGCTAGAAGGCTCTTCTAAGGTTTCATCTCTAGTTTCTTTCTTATTCTTTTACCCTGGCTTTCAGAAGGCAGAGAGAGATTCTAATTTTTGCCCTCCCCAGACCACCCAGACTCCATGATCTTAGAAAATCAGTCAGAGCATCCAAGAAACTCCTTAGATGGCCTCTGGATTGAGGGAGAAGAAGAGAGATGAGTGGAGAAAAAGAAAATAAAATTCAGGCCAGACTAGAAAATGAAGCTTCCCAAAAGGTTTTGATTTGCTACAGCAACACTGTGCCTTGGGCATTTTTTCTTACTAATTTTCAAATCCACATCTATTTCAAGAGGAATTTTATTCCATGTGATTCTGATTCAATCACCCTTCCTTCATCAACAATTTGCTTTATAAGAGAAATAAGTGTTCCCATAGTCCTTATATTTCTCTTTAAAATGAAGGTATATTTGGACACCATAGCAAAAGTTTTGTTTGGAACTGTCACTAAAGATTATAAACTAACCTTAGATATTCCCTCCCTTTCTGCTTTGCTGGCCTCTTCTTGCTTATAGCCCTGATTCCCAAACTCTTGACTGTTCCTGGTTTATCTTCACTGAGATTCTATAAGACCTATTAAGATCATAAATTTAGTTATGCATGGGATCTTAAGAGCCACTAAGCCCAAGAGTCTCATTCTATAAATGAGGACGCTAAGGAATTAAGAAGTTAAGTGATACCAGAGTCCCACATGTAGTAAGCATCTGAGGTATATATGAACCCAGATCCAGTGCCCCTTATATTTTGTCATGCTCCCAAAAATTAAAGCTTAAAACTGCATCTTCATTTATGTATTTTCCCGTTATTCAAGAATTTTTGAAGACTGAAAGCATTCAATTAAAAAGCATATTAAGCAACTATATATTGCATATAGAATGAACAGTCAATAAACATCAAATCAACAAGCATTTATTAAAGACTCAGGGCCGCCACATGGCACAGTGGATAGAGTGCTGGGCCTGTAGTCAGGAATACACATGAATTCAAATTCAGCCTCAGACCCTCACTGGCTATGGGACCCTAAGCAAATCATCTAAACCTGTTTCTTCATTTATAAAATGAGCTGGCAAAGGAAATGGCAAACTACTCTGATATCTTTGCCAAGAAAATTCCAAATGGGGTCAAGAGAGTTGGACGGGAATGAACAAGAACGTACCATTTATCACTGCTAAACCGTAGAATTACAGTAAGAAATAAAAATATAGCTCTTGTCCTTGGGGGACTATCCTAATGGAGAAAGATAACATATAAAAATGCTGAAAAGAAGAAGAATAAGGAAAAAGTATCTCTATATAGGAACATGACAGAGAAAATCTAGAAGGTCAGTAGTGTAACCTGGGGAGGAATTAAAACACAGTTGCCCTGGGTGTCTTGCTTAAAATGTAGATTCTAGGAAGAATTTTCCAGAGAAAGAAATTGAAAATATGGAGGGAAAGATACTTCCAGTGTGATAAATCTAGACAGATTTGCTAGATGGCATATATAAGTGCTAGGGATATAAGGAAAGGCAAAATTTAGTACTCTGCCTTCATATACCTCAGAATATAATAAGAAAGAAAACTGGTAAACAAAATTGCACAAAAAAGCTATATACCAGGATAAATAGAAAATAAAAAAGATTGAAGATGATTTCTTATAGATAGTGGAATTTTAGCTGGAATTTAAAGTAAGCAAGAGAAGCCAGAAGGCAGGTAAGAAAGGGGAGAGGATTTCAGTCATGGAGGATAGGTAGAGATGAAGTGTCTTACTTGTGGATCAGTAAGAAAGCCAATGTCATTGGATTGAAGAGTATGTGGAGGTTAAGAGAAGGATAAAGTATAAGAAAACCACAAAGGCTGAGGGAGCAGAAGTCTAGATAAAGAGATTTGACTGTCCAGTATTTTGTATTTGATCCTGAAGATGATCTGGAACTAATGGATTTCATTGAATATGGGTGATAACGTTGTCAGACCTATATTTTAGGAATTACTTTGGTGGCTGAATAGAAAATATACTGAAATAGAAAAAGACTTGTGGCAGGCTGAGCAGCAGGATAATATAATAGTTCAGGTATGAAGTGATGATCACTTGAATCAATGTGGTAGCTGTATTGGAAGAGAGATGGGGACCTATTTGAAAGATTTAACAAAGGTGAAATTGATAAACCTTGACAAAAGATTGACAATGGGGGCAAGGTAAGAGAGTGAAGAGTCCAAGATGACAGAAAGGCAGTGAGCCTAGAGAGTTGAGAGGATGTCAATGCCCTCTAGCACCTTGGGGGAGGATGTGAATCAGGAAAAAGCTTTCATGTAGATAGCCTTGAACTAAATTTTGGAGTAAATTTGTCAAGAGGGAGAAGTGAGAAGAGATGAAATTTAAAATGTAGTGAATAGCTCTTTCAAAGGCACCAAAATAGGAGATAAAATGCCATATGTGAGAACAGCAAATAAGCCAATATGATTGACCAATGTAAAAGAATGCTTTGGAGGGTAGTAAATGAATGTGGGAGAAATCTGGAAAAGCTGGAAGGCACAAGGCTGTGAAGACTTTTAAATGTCAGATGAAGAAGTTTAAATTTGATCAGTACAGTATGTACTTTGAGTCATATTTTCTTTTTTTCCCTGTCAACAAGCATTTATTTATATTTATTTATTTTTTCATTTTATTAAAGCTTTTTCAACACTGACCCTTGCAAAGCTTTCTGTTACAAATTTTTCCTTCCTACCCCCCACCCCTCCCCTAGATGGCAGGAAGTCTAGTACATGTTAATTATGTTAAAATACTTGACAAATCGAATATGTGTTATGCATATTCTTAAAGTTATCTTGATGTGCAAGAAAAATCAGATCTACAAGAAAAAAAATCTGAGAAGGGAAACATAATGCAAGCAAACATCAATAGAGAGCATGAAAATGTTATGTTGTGGTCCACATTCATATCCCTCTCTCTGGGTGTATATGGCTTTCTTCATCACTGAACAATTGGAACTGGTTTGAAACATTTCATTGTTGAAAAAAGCCATGTCCATCAGAATTGATCATCATATAGTCTTGTTGTTGCCATGTATAATGATCTCCTGGTTCTGCTCATTTCACTCAGCATCAGTTCATGCAAGTTTTGAGTCATATTTTCAATTTAACTTAACTCAAGTTGAATTTATTAAGCATTTATCATATTCAAAACATCATGAGCATCAAAAGGATTGATAGAGGAAGTCCCAGTCAAAATGATGAGTTTCCCATTCAACTTAATGCAATTACAGAAAGTGGGGTTTTGTTTGGAGGGGAATCTCTCCATTTAGAAGTAATTGCATGGACAGATAGAATTATTGATAGAGTTTTGGGGATGAAGATTGCCTCCAAGATGGTAACATGGTTCAACTCTTAGGGGTTCCTAACTTCGGGTCTGTGGTCTATGATATTTTAATATTTTCATAACAATATTTCACTCTTAAGCAGCTAGTGGTACAATGTGAAACCTGGAGTCAGAAAGACTCATCTTCCTGAATTCAACTTGGGCTTTGGATACTTACTAGCTGTGTGACCCTAGGTACGTCACTTAATCCTGCTTGCCTCAGTTTCTTCATCTGTAAAAAATGAGCTAGAGAAGCACATAGCAAACCACTTCAGTATCTTTGCCAAGAAAATACCAGGGACTCCTCTAAAATCAATCAAATCATCTGTGTCACAAAATATAGCAAATAAGTCCATAGACAGATGATAAATAAATGAAAGGTTTGCAAACTTAGAATTATAAAGAATAAATTTGCTAGTAGCTTATGTTTACATACTACTTAATATTTCAAAGAAATTTCATAATAGTCTTGTGAAGGCTATAATGCAATACTGTGATTCCTATTTTATAGATGAAGACCTTGGGAGTATAGAGACGCTAGGTGACTTCCCTATTGGTCAGAAGACCTATAAAAAATAAGATCATAAAGAATCTGAGAATAAATTTGTTTGGAAGGCTCCTCAGAGATCATAATTCCAATCCTCTTGCTTTTACAAATGATTCACAGAGAATCAGAGATAAATGATTTTCCCACAGGTTTTAATGAAGGAGCTACTTCAGGAATTTGGGATCCGAAATGGAACAACCACTGATTTAATTCTGAGACCAGAGTTAGAATGGGTTTGTAGGGTAGAGGTGTACATATTTACACATACTTGAAGAGTTAAAGATAATTTTATCTAAAAATATACAATAGGAAGAATAATCAGCAAATTCATACGCTATGATTCATGTCCATAACCTGTTCTCTTGACTAAGCTTTTGCTTTAGAGATCTTAATATAAAAATCCTGAGCTGAGCCAAATTTATTTCACTAATGTTCAAAACCAAAATGAGTACTGCTCCCCTCCCCCTCCCCATTCCCATCCCCATTTTAACATGCTATAAGCTTGGAAAAGAGCTTTGAAAGGGAACATAATTAATTACAATTTTATTTGCTCTTTTCCATTGCAGGAGAACAAAAATGTTTTAGATGCTAGGGGTCACATGAACAGAAGTGTTTAACTTTTCAATCTGGTTATCAGAAGTCTGGAAATGTTGCTCAACAATGGAGACTGTCTTGATTATGAACATGCTTATCAAAGCAGGGAGTATTTGGATGAAAAGTAAAAAAGATGGTAAATATTTGCCAAGGCATAGAATTTAAGCCTTCCCAAAGTGGGCAGTTAGATTACTTTTTCTCTTGACCCCTCAGTATAAACTTCAACAAATAACATTATGAAAATTTATCTCCAGAGACCTTTAAATGAAAGGCCGTTTAATGTATTATTGAAAGAATCTTCAAAGTCTCCCCTGTGTCTACTGTTCTCTGTGTGTGTATGTGCATGTTTTGTTGCTCTCAGGCCAATATCAATATTTATCTGCAACTTGGGGAGTATTTTTCTTCCAGAAATGTGCAAGTCTTCTTTCTTTCTTACTATAAATGGGACAATTCCTACCAAACATATTTTCAAAATGAATGAGTGGAACATTAATTTCCCCATAGCTCAGTTCCCCAGCATCACTAACTGTTTGCATGTGTTTAGTCTGTAGTTGGTGGCCAGGATGGTGACTGTAGAACATAAATCTCTTCACTAGAAATTAGAACATATTTCAGTTGAATTTGGATTTTTGATGCAGTGTACCTCATTAACGAGTACTTCTCAATTTGCCTTCATGTTTCACAGCTGGAGGAAACTGGACTGGAATATACTAAATCAATTGTGGCAAATTCAAATAGAAATGGATCCCTGCTGGCCACATGTTGTCTTGGAAAACCACAAATTAACATTATCTATGTTTTACTGTATTTTATTTATTTTGTTAAACATTTCCCAATTACATTTTAATTTAGTTCCTACTGGTACTTGGGAGTTTTGCAGTCCACATAAGGCCTGCAGGTTATGAATCACAGAATACTAAGACCTTAGGAAAAATAATAGGATAATAGATATTGAGATAAAAATCCTTTTGACATCATCTATTACAGAACCCTCATTTTATAAATGAGAACATTCATCATTTCAGAATAATGAAATGATGCAAAGAGTATACAAGTTCTCTGTACCATGTTATCAATGAAGACTAGCATGTTTAAAAATATAGAATAAAAAACATCATCAAGGACAACTACATCTGGAAAAAAAAGATGGGTCACTCAGATTTGAAGGATGAACTAGTTATCTTCAGCTGTCACTGAAAATATATAAAATCATAGGAATGAAACAATTTAGAATTCTGAGAGAAAGGTTGCTAAACCATTCTCTGACACAGAGAGCTTAGTAATTGTATGTATTTCAAGGAGTTCCAAAATAATCATAGCAACATTTCATGTATGAGTGTGTGCATGTGTTACATGTGTGTGTTTATGTAGATATGTATATACATACACATATTTGTACGTAGAGAGCGACAGAGAGTGGCATTGAGAGACACACACACAGAAAAAGAGAGAGAAACAGAGACAGAGAGAAATGTCTATGTAATAGAATAATAGTTTCCTAAGAAATTAAGAATAAGAGGAACTGAATGAAACTGGATATGCCTGTATGCAGAGTAAATAAATGAGATCCTGTAGAAAAATATATAATAACTACAATAATATTAATGGAAAAACAAGGGCAGCTTTTGACCAGTCTTGGTCTTAGAGAACAAATGATTTAAAAAATAGAACAACTTCCTTTGTAGAGAGATGGGAGACTTTTTGGAGCTATGTATGCCATACTCTTTCAAATTTGGCCATCCTGTGGAATTGGTCTTGTTTAACTGTTTTTTGGAGAGGGTGGGGTTTTCTTGTTTGTTTGTTTTGTGAGGAAAATTACGTATTTGAAAAGTTGGACTACGGCATGAAAACAAAGGGCAACAAAGAAAATAAAAAAAATAATAAAGGAAAAAAAGATCACTAGGATAAATATGAATGAGTATCATATAGGATAAGAAGGAACTGCAATTTTGAAGAACTGTGATATATAACCTCTTAGGTTATTTGTCCTTTGTTCTTGAAGAGGACCATGACATCAGAGAGTTGATGCCATGACTTGAGAGTGAAATGGATTTAAGGGAGAGAAGGCTCACCAGCCTCACTCTCTCCTCCAGAGCCATCTGGGTTCAGGGGCAAGATATAAATCAATCTTTGAGATTGTTCAGTATGTATGCCTATTTACAAATGGAAATTGGAGATTGGTGATGAGGGTATAATATTGTCTGTGGGAAGTGACACACTAAAAATGTACTAAACTAAGGTAATCTAGGAGAGAATAATTCATTAATTGATTAATATTGATTATAATAATTGTTTAATATTCACATTCCTATTTAATTAATAATTTACAACTAATATTAATGGTTTTATTATTTTATTAATGCCATTAATATTTTGTATTTAATATTAATGTTGGTTATAATAACTGATTAATATTCACCATGATTATGGAACTAGAACTTCATTAAATCTTTGTTTATTCATAAATGGTAAGCTGGAAGGGATTGTAAACATCTGTTAAACTTTCAGTGTGTACATCTGACAGAAAGGTACTAAAAATGGTGTGGGTCAGAATGAGTTTCCTTTGTGAGGTGACATTTGAGCCAAGTTTTGAGGTAAAAATTATGGGTAGGGATACATTCCAGTCATTGGAGATAACCTGTACAAAGGCATGGAGGTAGAAGAAAGGATGACATATAAAACCACTAGCAAGGAGCACATTTTTTGCTAGAAATTAAAACAAAGGAGAGTTATACTAAATGTGCCTAGACAGATTGTCAAGGACTTTAAAGCAAACAGAAAAGGTTTTATGTTATATAGGAAAGAAAGTTCTGACTCTCACATGAGCTTCCTGAGTATAGGAATGACATAGTAAACTCCATGATTTAATACTATCACTTTGGCACCTGTGTGGAAGCTTGGTTGAAGATGAAAGGAACTGGACTCAGGGAGAACAATTACCAAGAAACATAGATGATTTCAACAGTTCAGGGGAAAATAATGAAATATTAAATGATGAAATTTTGAAATGAAGTGCTGACTTCTGGATAGAAAGACACAGATGGAAGCCATATTATAGAAATAGAATCAATAAGCCTTGGAAATTGATTAGATATGGGCAAGGAAGTAAGGCAGGGACTTTGAGGGAAAGGGAAGATGAAGTTAACACTGAGGTTCCATCTCTAGATGATTGGAAGAATTACTTTGCTGTCAAAAGAAATAGCAAAGTTAAGAAGAAGAGATAGTTTGTGGGAAAGATGAGTTCTTTTGTGGACAAGTTGAATATAAAATATGTATGGGGCAGTTTCAAAGGTCATTGGATAAAGCATTGTTTCTAGAGTCAGGAAGATTCGATTTTAAATCTGCCTAATTAACTAACTAACTAAGTAGCTGGCAAGTCATTTAACTCCTCTTTGCTTTAATTCACTGGACAAGTAAATGTCCAGTATCTCTGCCAAGAAAACACATGGACAATAGTTGTATGACATGGTTCATGGGATCACAAAAAGAGAGATGTGATCAAATGACTGAACAACAAAAACTTAGGATATCTAATTTTAGGTGTACTGATATAGTTGTTTTTGTGGCAGTAGAGTTCCTTAGGGAAATGAGTTTAATATATAAATCTTATAACCATAGAGGTGAAGGTCAAGAGCAATGAGAACCTGTAAGATTATTAAGAAAGTATAGAAAAATAAAGAGGCCACAGACACAACTCTGAAGGATGTCTATCATTGGTGAGACAAAGATGAGAAAGCAAAGGAAACAGAGAAAAATTAGTCATGGAAAGAGGGAGTCATGTAACAAAAATATAAAGAGGAGAAGGCAGTCTTGGTTTGGGATGGATGGACATAGGAGTTGTATGGGCTGTAAAGAAAATGTTGCCAATTTGAAAAGAAGTCTGAAGCTGAGAAAATGACAAGAAAATGTATCATCCAAACTTAGAAGACATTAAAAATTGATGTGTATTAAGACTGTTTACTAGAATGTTATATCCTGTCCTGGGTCTCATGGAATTAATATAATAAGAGAAGAAAAAGTTGTTTCAAAGGAGGAGAATCATACTAGGAAATAAATGAGAATTTAAAGAAAGTGATCTGAATTTAGAGCCAGGCGAGCTAGGTTAAAGTTCTGAGTTATTGAATGTGTGATCCTAGGCAAATTACTTAATTTCTCATTGATTTAGGTAACTCCCTAAAACTTTAATATGTAAAGATGGTGCCTACAGGCAATGGTAGAAGTTTCCTATTTATGCCTGCATGCCCCTGTGTGTTTGTGTGTGTGTGTGTGTTGTGTGTGTGTGTGTGTTTGTGAGTGTGTGTGGTGGGGGAATGAAGTTATTTCCATATTTTTATTTACTGTGGTCCTTTGCTTTTGTGATTTTAAGTTCAATTTTCTTTTTTTAATACTGTGAACTAATTACAAATAATTGAAATATTAGCTTATTTTATGTAGTTCTCTTCATATTCAAATATTTTAACCTTTTTTTTTCTGAGATTACCTCCCTATATATCTTGTAGGCATTTAGGTATTTACTTATACTTTCTCTTATTAGACTGAGAGCTTCCTTGACATCAGGGACTATATTTTTGCCTTTCTTTGTATCTCCATTGCTTAGAACAGTACCTAGTACACACTAGTCAACTAATAAATGTTTGTGGTTGATTATTATTAAGTTCACATTGAAAAAGAAAATTAATTGAAGGGAAATTAAGGCAAAAATTCATCTGACAAAAACTTCTAGGGAGACTAGAAAGAAGTCTGGCAGAAATTAGATTTAGATCAACTTATTATTATTATCATTATCATTATTATTATTATTCCATATACAACAATAAACTCCAAATTATTGTATGACAAATATAAAAGGTGATATTCAAAAAATAAGAGAAATGTGGCAGATTCCACAACTATTGCCAGGGGGTGAATTGTCTCATCAATAGATGATCATAAAAGATAAATGAACAGTATACTAATTAGATAAAAATTTGTTTAGTCAAGTCTGATTTTTTTATGACCTCATTAGGGGTTTTCTTGGCAAAGTTATTGGAGTGGTTTGCCAATTTCTTCTGCATCTCATATTAAGGATGAGGAAACTGAGACAAACTCGGTTAAGTGACTTGCCCATGGGCACATAGCTAACAAGTATGTGGGGCTAGATTTGAACTTAAGTCATCCTAACTCCAGGCCTAACAAAGTTCTATCCATTACACCATCTAGTTGCCTTATCTAGCTGCAAATGCTGATACTTCTCCACCTGACCCTCCATTCCCAGATATTTCTCGAAAAGATTTCTATAGCCATATAAGTACTTTATCTTAATGTTTAACCTTATTTTTCTTGGTCTTAAGCATCATTTTATGTGACATGGTTCAAGATATTGAAATAGAGCTCTTCTTTTCTAACATGTATACAGAACATGACTTTATTTCTACATAATTGTCTACCTTCACCTATCTCTGACTTTTTCTTTCAATTTAAATGAAATTTCATGCTGGGCAACACAAAGAGCACAAAACTATCCTTAGCCTGCATTTCTCATTATGAGAACAAAGGGGAAAAAAAGATAATTCTTAGGTATAGCATAGTTTTTTATTAGCCCTCAAACATACTTGGTTAAGAATTCAAATATGGGTTATATTTATATGTGTGGTGATGTGTGAGTTCTAGTCTCTCAGGCCCATATTCCTAAGGATCTAACTTTTATAGCCTATTTACTGAGTTCAGGTTCAAGATATTCAAACAATGGAGATCCCACTCCTGCCCCTAATCCTAAAAATGGGAAAAGGTTAAAGATGAATCAGTTTATTGATATTAGAAATTAACTCACTGGAACATTCTATTCTAACTCTGCTCCCAGAATGTTGGTTATGAATTTTCTTTTTTGGTATGGGGCACAGTTATTCCCTCTTCATTAATTCCTGGTCATGTCAGCTGTTGCCAATGAACTCCAAGAGGGAAAAAATTTGTAATGATATTCCATTTAACTCAAGAAATTCCCCCTTTCTCCCTCCTTCCTTGTGGTAAAGGGCAGTACTGTGGGATGAATCACAGGGATTAAGAGGGGAATTTGGCCAGAGACTGGGCAAATGATGGATGGGATGGAAGTCACAATTTTCAGTACGCATGGAACATCTCAGCTTGAAAGGGAAGCCCATGTAGTAACTGGCTCATGGCCTAAACACCTCAAGACTAAGTCTTCTTGATATAACCTTAAACTCACTAGAGTTGGCTTCGAAATAAAAGACCTTCAGGAAAGCATGACTGATGAGACTTCATTAAAATCACTTATGAATAGTTGACTCTTTTCTTTACCACCTTAGAGGATTGAAGAAAACTTCCAATAATAACTAGTGCTATTTCAAATTTATTAGAAGGGGGAGGAGTAAATAAGCACAGTAGAATCTCAAAAGAAAATCAATGAATATGAAAATTTGATTGGTAGTTGGAGCTTATAAAGTAACTCCCATCTAGACAAGAATACTTTCTACAACATATCTGACAAATGGTCATCCAGTTTTTCTGGAAGAACTTCAGGGTGGGGAAACCTTTGGCCACCCATTCAATATGAATAACTTATTTTTAGCAAGTTTTGATGTTCTTTATTTCCCCTCTGCACTCCAAACCTCATATGATATAGTCTCAAGTATCTTCACTATTCTAATTGTCTTCCTCTGCATGCTCTCCATTTTATAAATATCTTCCTTCAACTATGGCACTGAAAACTGATCACAGTACTCCAAATGTGATCCCCAGGACAGCAGGACTATGACTCTTTTATTCTTGGAACTGTGATTTAATGAAACTTAGAACTAAATTAGATTAGATGGGCTTTCCTATCACATCCTATTAAACTTGCTAATCTGCTAAACCTCCCAGATTTTTTTTAAGACAAACTATTATAATAACCATTTTTCACCCAAATTGTATTTTTAATTTTTTTTTAATTAAATCTTTTTATTTTTCAAAACAGTGGACAATTCTTCAACATTAGCCCTTGCAAAATCCTGTGTTCCATTACCTCCCTCCATTCTTGCATGTCCTCCCCTAGATGGCAAGTAGTCCAATATATATTAAACAATGCAAAATATATGTTAAATCCATTATATGTATACATATTTATACAATTATTGTGCTGCACAAGAAAAAAAAAAAGAAAAGAAAAGTAAAATGCAAGCAAACAACAGTAAAAAAAGTGAAAATGCTATGTTGTAGTCCACACTCAGATCCCACAGGCCTCTCTCTGAGTATATGTGGCTCTCTTCATCACTGAACAATTGAGACTGGTTTGAATCCTCTTATTGTTGAAGAGAGCCATGCCCATCAGATTTGATCATTCTATAATCTTGTTGTTGCCATGTATAATGATCTCCTGGTTCTGCTCATTTCACTTAGCATCAGTTCATGTAACTCTCTCCATGCCTCTCTGAAATCATCCTGTTGTTCGTTTTTTATAGAACAATAATATTCCATCACATTCATATACCATAATTTATTCAGCCATTCTTCAATTGATGGGCATCCATTCAGTTTTCAGTTTCTTGCCACTACAAAAAGATCTGCCACAAAAATTTTTGCACATATGGGTCCCTTTCCCTCCTTTAAGATATCTTTGGAATATATAAGCCCAGTAGAAACCCTGTTGGATCAAAGTGTATGCACACTTTGATAACTTTTTGAGTATAGTTCCAAATTGCTCTCCAAAATGATTGAATCCATTCACAGTTCCACCAACAATGTATTAATGTCCCACTTTTCCCATCCCTTCCAACATTAATCATTATCTTTTCCTGTCATTTTAGCCAATCTGAGAGGTGTGTAGTGCTATCTCAGAATTGTCTTAATTTGCATTCTCTAATCAATAGTGATTTAGAGCAACTTTTCATATGACTAGAAATAGGTTCAATTTCATCACCTGAAAATTGTCTGTTCATATCATTTGATCATTTATCAATTGAAAAATTCTTATAAATTTGAGTCAATTCTCTATATATTTTAGAAATGAGACCTTTATCAGAACCTTTGAATGTAAAAAATGTTTTCCCAATTTATTGTTTCCCTTCTAATCTTGTCTGCATTAGGTTTTTTTTTTGTACAAAACCTTTTTAAGTTAATATAATCAAAATTATCTATTTTGTGAGAAATAATGATCACTAGTTCTTCTTTGGTCACAAATTTCTTCCTCCTCCATAGATCTGAGAGGTAAATTATCCTCTGTTCTTCTAATTTGTTTATAATATCATTCTTTATGTCTAGAGCATGAACCCATTTCGACCTTATCTTGGTATATAGTGTTAGTTTTGGGGCAATGCCTAGTTTCTGCCATAGTAGTTTCCAATTTTCCCAGCAGTTTTGGTCAAATATTGAGTTCTTATCCCAAAAGCTGGGGTCTTTGGGTTTGTTGAATATTAGATTTCTATAGTTATTGACTGGTTTGTCCTGTGAATCTATTCCACTGATCGACTATTCTATTTCTTAGCCAGTACTAAATGGTTTTGATGACCATTGCTTCATAATATAGTTTTAGACCTGGTACAGCTAGGCCACCTTCATCCAAATTTTATGTTTGAGGGTGATTTTTTGAACCTAAGAATAGGTTAAATTCAGCAAAACTTTGTTAGGTTGGTTAATCTTTTTAGGATCCTAAATCTTATTATAAATTCCCTTTCCTGGTCTTATATCATCTATATCTTTGTCCATATCTCTGATATATAACACATTAGAAAATCACTTCCTAGTCTTGGGCATTTTAATACAGTCTTTGATCGTAGTGATATTTAACATTGAAAAAGATCATCTAATCTTATTTTTATATGATCAGGACACCGAGGACTAGGGAAGTAAAGGAAAGGCCACCACTTTAACAAATATGTTATCTATTTGTAGCAGAATGACTAGAAAAATTTTCCAATAAGATAAGGGGGAAAACAAGGAAGGCTGTTGTCTTGGCTTTTATGTGAAAAAGATCTATAGACATTACTTATAACAGTGGGATAAGAGAAAAAAATAATTGGGGGGGGGGGAATAAGCCTAGATAGAGAGTAAGCAAAATTATCTATGTTTGTAAAGGACATAATAATTTACTAACAGAAGCTCAGAAAATGAAGGAAATAATTACCTGAGACCAATAATACAATGGCTTTTTCTATATATTATGAACAGGAAGAAAAGGTAGGAAGAAAAATTCCACTTAAGATAATAAGAACACGAAGATGGCGAACTGCGGACAGCTTTCTTTGTGAACTCCTCCGACATTCCCTCAAACCCAGACAAAGTAAGCCTTCCAACTGGTTTCTGACTGTGGGCCTCGCCAAGCATTTGGACTACAACGCACTTCTATAAAAGATCTACCTTGAAAGAACTCCGGAGAAGGTGCTTTGGCAGATCTGCCTTTGGAAGGGGGTGGATCGACAACAGCTGAAAACATGGTCCTAGGGCGAATCTAGCCCGACCAGCCTCAGACCAGAAGTCAACTCGGCAAACTGCCCCAGGGCAAATACAAATTGTTGCAGTTTTCTCTGCTTTTGACCAATATCCCAACTTTAAATCATGAGCAAGAAGCAGAAGAGAGCTCTCACCATAGAAAGCTTTTACAAAGAAAAAATAGAACAGTCCCCAGATCCTGACATTATGAAAACAACCCCAGATGAAGCCACAAAGGCAGACTTAAGTTGGTCTCCCTTTCAGAAGGCTTACCTGGATGATTGCATTAAGAATCTCAAAAGAGAGCTAGAGGAAGAATGGGGAAATAAATTGAGATCAGGGCAACAGAAATATCAAAAACTGGAAAATAGGACTGGTGAATTGGAAAAAGAAAACAGTTCACTGAAAAACAAAATTGGTGAATTGGAAAAAATCACCAATTCACTGGAAAATAAAAATGGTGAACTGAAAAACAAAATTGGTGAATTGGAAAAAGACAACAATTCACTGA